>UESW01003229.1:52191-101688 GCA_900491605.1 Calamus simplicifolius | reverse complement strand
GCATTACTAAAGACAGCAGCTTTGTCCACTACCGTGGCATTCCTGGTTCCAAAATGGATCCCAATTGATTCTCGCTAACAAATTGAAGTATATGTCCACAGTCCTGCAAACCGTTACTGCGTATGTGCATCTGAGAGCTAATTAGAATAAGGATGGTTAAAATTACAACTAATCATGATTAAACAGACAGAACAATGCTGTGCTCCAACTAGTCAATTGCACTCACTGATAAAAACAACACACTGAACCACATCTCCAACAATGGATGTAAGAAGGCCAAACTAAGTTAACTTGCTAGATGAAAAAATGCTGTAAATTTAGGGCCCATTTGTACTGGAACCAGATAACGCACATGCAAATGTGGATTTGACTAATTTGCATAAAAACAAAAACCAATACTGACTATAGCAGTCTCGACGATCTCACCTTGGTTATGTTTTTTTTATCCATCATTTGCACATCCTCATCAGCTCTCTCTATTATTCAAATTCCTATGCTGACTTGACACAGTACATAATTTTATCATAATAATGTACTGAGGAAAATTAAACCATGCATCATGCACTGCAACCAAGCATAGTTGCACAATATAATGACTATATTGATTGCCTCAAGCAATGAAGAATCAAGGACCATCAAAGTTTAAAAAAATGAACAGAAATTAAACGATAGAAATCTGTAGAGGGGCTTAAGTAAAGCATTAGTTATGTACCTTTGCAACTCCTCCATGGTTCTGACAGTTCAGATACTGACTAGAGTGGTTTTGTTCGCTATTTACCAACAATTTTAACATTCATGATGTCAATATGATAAAACTAAGCTTTCATGGAAATCAAATGAAACTCAGTAATGTTGCATAACTAAAACAAATAAGATTAGCTTAGCTTAATTTATCAAGCAACTGCTACAATTGCATTAAACACCCAGTAAATAAAGCAAAAACACCAAGTATAAGCTGTCTTAACAGTTCTGTCACCGAATGAATTCTAAGATTCTAGGAAATTTAAAGAGACATGCTGTTAACAGCTGAAGGTTTCCAAATGTGTAGAGTGTATTTGCTGCATTCTCAATCATCAAGTATCGGTTTGTATGATCTTCTAAGGACTGATGCCATACATATGATGCAGAGAAAACTTCCAGGGGTACCCAGGAAAACGATAATAAAGTGATTGCTGACAAAGGCATCATTTCAGTAGCATCTGAATTGTTGATAGAACATGATATTCATATAATTGTAAGAAGGCATACCACCTTTAGTTGACTAATTTCATGAGGAATCAATGTTGCTTGTGTGCGTATTAAAATCACAAGCAAAAGTTCTGAAATCAATGATCACAGATCCAATATACATTCAGCAGAAGAATGAAATTCAAGGAATAGAAAACTTGTAGTACCACTAAAACTGAATTTCTTCAAGAGATTTTTTCAAGAAACTGTCTTTTTCACTTGCCATTAGATCTATAAAAAGAAAGCAACTAATTTCTTCCACACGAGCAGGTGTCTGACAACATACTTGGACTGCTTTGTTGAAGTCATTATTGAAACTTCTGGCCTGGATTAGAGGGGTTGGACTGCCAAACCAGAGAGGAAAAAAAAGCTTAAGCACTGACATATATGCTGTGATCTAGAATTTAAACATTTTTCTGCATATAGTGTTATGTTAACATGTTTAAATCATGTCTGTCAATCCACAACACAAAAAGCATAATGTTGGAGCTATACAACAAGACATATTCCAATATGAATCTCAAATGATTACCATCTACCTGCAATTTCGTCAGAATGTTGATACCATAAAGAGTGCCGGAGATGTTCAACTGCTGCAGCCACAAATATCAGTGAACGCAATTTGAAATAATACATAGATATAGTCAATACACCATTCGGATCTCAGCATGGAATTGCTGATATGACACAACGTTTGTAATATACAGGCCAGCCAATCGTATCTATTTTCATAGGATTGAATGCTGACCTCCATTGTTATATTCCAAATTAATCATCCATAACAGGCAGCTTTCAAAATAGAGGCAATTTAGGACATAAAAAATATTCAAAAATCACATTATAATGACAGCACAGGGTATGCTGCCCTATTGTCCAACTAAAAATCAAAAAATATCATCTGTGATGGAATAGTGAGAACGAGTTCATCATGAAAGCAGTTCCCCGAAAAATTTGCTAAATAAATTTGCAAGATATAGATCAATTAACTAAAAGGCATCAAAAATTTGGGAGATTTAATTTTCTATATTACGACATAGCTGCCGACTCGTTAATGAATGATTAATTCTAAATCCAATTTCATCATTGTTCAGGCTACCTACCCACATAATCCAATATGAAGATATAGGAACATCGATAGAGTTGGCTCAGGAAGGCATTGTCAGCACCTATTTCCTGACGGTCACATTTTCCATGCATCCAATTCAGGAAATGCTACGCTTATGCCTAACATCATCGCCCTCACCTTTGATAGAGCACCGAGCTGTGATGCGTCACAACGGTTGCATTTATAAATGCCCTCCAAGTCATGTCATCACAGACGACACTTCAATATCATTGCCACTGCGACCACCAAGAAGAGCGTAAGGTTATATCTCTAATGCAGCGAAATACTAGTCATTACAACAATATCATATAGTGTTACATCAATAAAGTGCACGGCTGCCAGATATACTCACAGCAAAATGATGATACAAATAGATGATAGGTGATGTAACATAGTAGTCATTACAAAAGCAGGAAATAGTTTCCAAAATAGAACCTCTAAGCTAAGAGGAAGCGTTACAAGTCATGCTAGAAGGATAGGAACAAGATATAGTAAACCTGAACATCTCAAAGCATCAACGATAACTTGCAACACTGACAGCCAAGCAAAAAGCCTACAAGAAAGGATACGAAAACAAACGTAAAGGTTTTTAAAGATCCACCATTACTCCCGACCATATGTACCTCCCTTGTCCTAGCTGATATTCCATATCAGGAGGATGTCGATAATTCTGAAATACATGAATTGCCTCTTCTCTAGATTTAAACTTCTTGTACAAGGCATGCTTAAACCCAGTTACCTCACGCTGACACTCAGGCCAGGTTCCATAGATCCCTCATCTACGGCCCACGAAAACTACATAATACCTCGAAGAAGACATTACTGAACCGCAAGATCAAGCAGCTTGATTTCCTGCATAACAGGGAAACCAATACGAAACTCAAATCACATAATACCCTGCCCTATTAATAAGGTTAAATCAGGTAAACATACTTTCTTTTACAATAAGAGAATTATGTTCAAAGAAAAGGATGCATGTTAGACTTACTGCGCGTGTTTCGGGCATCCCATAGCCTGTTAGCTATGGAATTGCGAAGTTCGTCACCTCTTCGGGATTCGTCATCCCCTATAATAAGATAAGGATCAACATCATCCTCATCTCGATCAACAGGCATGGGTTCAATTGACATATTGAAGTATTTGTCATTTCCTTGGGTCCGTCGAATGAAGTTATGAATGATGCAGGAAGCCATGACAATACGTTTCTGAATCTTGAAGGGAAATGGGATAGGACCTCTAAGAATCTTATATCGCTTCTTAAGAATTCCAAAGGCCTTCTCTATGCAATTTCTGAGCTGAGCATGTCGATGGTTGTATAAATCTCGACAATTGTTATATCGTCTGGACCTTGGATTCTTAAATGTACTTAGGTGATACCTATTACTGCGATATGGGGCAAGGAACTTGTCTGTATTGGCATATCCCGAGTCGACAAGATAAAATTTTCCTGTAAACGAGAACAATGGCTTGACGTCATCCACGTAAAACTTTGATAAAGGTAATTGGACACTTGCTTTATGAATTTATTAAATACCTTCTGGTACGACGAAGCCACCTGACTCAACACCAATGAAGGACTCTCATGTCGGCTGCGGATCCCTCCCATCCAGTACAAACGAAAAGGAAGGAGTGATCAAATGAAACTGCAGCCATGACATTTTGGGAAATGGTGCCCTTTCGATTACGAAAGCGTGGTTGTTTGCTTGACTAAGGCGGGTATATGCGTACCATCGATGGCTCCAAGAGCATGCTGTGACAAATAAAAATATATCATGGACGAGGTTGTAAACCAATCGTAAATGACAGACTGGCATCTATTAGTGTCCATACGTACCATGAAGAAAGGATTGAAATGATTGTTCTCACGGATCCGTGGATGCACACCGGTATCCTGACCGGCTGAGCGATGAAATCTTGCTTAAGTGAACAAATTGCTTTCAGTATAATGTTAAAGTGTCTGGATATTGTCTCCCCGGAGTGCTAAAATGTTTCAGCCAGCACTCTATTGGTGACACCATGACCTATGCCGTAAAGGAAGATCGCAAGTTGCTCCTTTACCGTAACATTGCGGGTGCTACTAACCAACCCACGCGAAAGAAGCAATTCTTCTAGCTTGAAGAACATAGTATTTGTCATCCTAAAGTGGTCATAACCTCTATCTGGATGTCCACTCAAAATATCTGATATGAGTTCATGACCAGAGAATGGTCGCGTTCGGCATGGCCTCTTTGAAATAACGTTGTAATTTGCTAAATCAATGATGCCATTACTTCAGCATAGTTATGACATCCTGCCAGTAGTTGTCTTCATCTATTAGAAATGCCACAAGATCATGGAAGGTATCCATCTATTACAAAAAGAGAGTAGTTCATGAGACCTCTATATGCATATATGAGATTTGAAAGAACCATTAGAAGCCATAGACAACACTAACATGCATAAACATATCTAGCAAACATGTCCGTATTTACAACAACATTACAGCATTCATCAAGGTTAAAGTAAAACTCTAATTGAAGGTCTGACATATGTAGAAACAACTGTAGCAAGATATATAATTCCGTGTCAACTTCAATATTGGTATATGTTACGGCCACCGATGAAAGTAACCACATTCACTTTGCTGAGTCGAAGATGCAGATGTGGTATAGAGAGTTTCTTCCGCACTACCAACTGGAGAATGGGTCTGACCATGGGAGATGCTATCGTCACTGCTTGGTCTGAATAGTGGTCGCATGAATGGACTATGTCCACCTGGAGAGGCAGCATGCAAGGGAGGAGGCACGAAAACAGATGGGCCACCTTGATGGGCAGCATGCATTAGGCATGAAGATATTAGGCACAGAGCATAACTTCCAGATGGGGCTGCCACTGAAGGTGGTATACGGTAGAAATCAGCCATTTGTCTTTTAAGCCAAGCTTCAAGTAGTGGACCTTCATAATGCATTAGGAACCACCTATTAATCTCAATTTTCAAACTGTCCCCTACAGCAAGAATGCATTCAGGTGTAATCCCAGGGATACTCTCTAGCTTCCGCATGCATTCATCAATAGAGTACACTGTGGGTCGAGCAAGCTGATCTCTCCTGAGCATCTCATTAGCAATTTCCAATCTTCTTTGACCTTGATCCACCAACTCTTGTAAGACATCAGCTGCATCAGTTGTGCACTGATCTTACGTGCTGTAGGAGTTATGGAGGATGACCTTTTCCTCTTTCCACTGCTAGTTGACAAACCTCCTTCTCCAGAACAGTTTGTGGGTAGGGTCGAGGCAAAAGTAGTCGGGCTCGATGGGGATACATCCACGAATCGTTGATCGAATGGACGGCTGATGAACATGACACTCCACCACATTTTTGTGATGGATGCCCAAATTATATGTCCTCCAAGTTGATCCGATCCATCTCGTCATCTAAAGTATCATTGTCGGATACGCCCTCCGGAATAGCAGATGTATCCCCCCGTCTACGGTAGCTGTATGCCTTGAAAAAAGAATATCAATGTCGTCGTAAGCAGGAAATGACTTACCCTTAATCTGAGCATAGTCCTTGTTAACCTGAAGTGTAATTTGATAAATTTAGTATTATAATGTTATCAGAAGCATTTGAACTATGATTCGTCAACAAAAACCATACACTCACCGAGATGACCTCCTCCCACATATGCTCATCGCCACACGTGGGAAGATTTAGAGCAGGATCCCATCCCCAACCTGATCGATTAGCTAGGTTATAGTACAAGTTGAAGGTCTTCTTTAAAACCTTCAAACGATTTTTCAGGTTTCTAAAACTAAAGGACAGGTTAGTCCTTTCGTTGAACAAATTTGTCATCTTCCTCCAAGTATCCTGGGAGAAGGTACCGTTGTGACAGTTACCTTCGTCGTTCTCTTGCCTCATCAAGCCTAGCATGATCATATCAAAAGCATCTGTCCAATTAGGTGCTCTTGACGACTTGATCCTTCTCTTGCTTGTGTTAATTCACTGCCTTTTTTGATTTAGGCATGGTTAATCTACAGGGCCAGAGTGGATGGTCATTTGACAGTATGAATCGCAACGGAATAAGTGGACATGGCAGATATTAATGCAATACGAATTGACATGCAGTAATTTTCATAGATTTCATTTATTAAAGAGTTAAACAATAAGCTATGATACATGAACAGCATGGCAGGATTTATAATGAAGTATAGCAATGAAAATTTTGAGATGTTTACTTATCAAAAAAATTAACGCTTGCTAGATGAAAGTATTATTGAAGGAGTCATTATCCATGTTTTGTCATGACATTATTAGTAGTGGGATAAAACATAGAGAAAACACATAATCTGTATGCCTTCATGTTGGAGGGACCACTTAAGTGAGAGCAAACTGTAAATAAGTAATAATGAGTAATAATGATTTGCATGAAGACGGTGATTATACCATGGTACGTCATACCCGGTGCATACCATTCAATAGCACGTACCATATTGTATCAGCAACAAATTGAGACTCGAAACTATCGCATACCAAGTTTCAGTACACTAAACCAATCCACGCATACTGGACATACTGGCACTGTACCAATGTGATACCAATATGGACTTCCGCATCGGGATGGCAAACCTTAGAATAAACCATATTAATACTTTGATCCTGGATGCCAAATACGCACTTACCGGCAATAGTGGGGTGATGGCAGGAAATATGTGACATCGTGGTAGTAATGAAGTACAAGAAGTGCGCCAACAAATAGTAGTTGTCTTGATGGTCAACATGCAAAAGTAAATAATCACTAGTAGTAGCCCTCATCATATACTTTACTCACATTTTATAAGGAAGTAAATAAGTAAGCATATATGTGGAGCATCTGAACCTAATAATCCTCAATAGAACAAAAGATTCAATTTTCTATATATTACTTCATGATTTTTTTAAAAGTCCAACAAACAATTAACTAGAAGCTGCAGGTTGTAAACGAAAAGCACTTCCACCAAATAATATTGGAAGAGCATACAGGTAATAGCAAGGAAATCGGGATAACAGAGATTAACAACAAAATGAAACAAGAGGCAACGCTTACTTCAACAGTCAGAGGAAGAGCGATAGGAAGATCGAAGCCGGGCCACAGATATCAGTGTCGGAACAGTCCGACGGCTTCTAAAAAGATTGAAAGGAAGAAGATCAGAGTCAAAGAGCAGACGACAAATCCAGTTACCTTGATTACCCTTTTTTGGAGGAAGAAGATGGTGGCCATAGCCTGTCTTCCACATACACAACAGCTCCAACAAAGTCTAAGTATCCATTGACCAAAACGATGTATGGAAACAAACAACTTTTTTCAAAATCTACTAAATCTATGAACATTACTATGAAATCAAGAGAGAAACATGGATGATTTAACAGAGAAATCGAGAAAACAGACAAAGCAAACGAAATCAAAAGGTTATGGACTTACATATGACCCGCAATCTTTGAATCTTCAACAGTAATGCCCTGAATATAGAAATTTCCTCTTCCTTGAAAAGATGGCACGAAATCGGGAGAAAATTCCTCTATCGAAGCTCCTACAACCCTCAATCTCCGATTCCCAGCATTCGATCGACAGCACAGCCAACCGATCCCACAAATCACGATGATCGGCAACCTCGGAGACCCGCAGAAGAAAAAAGAGAGAAACCCTACCTTCGGTGCTAGGTTTTCGTCGAGGAGAGGAGTAGAGGAATGAAACCCTCGGGCAGAAGGGGGTTGGTGAGAAATGACAGGCGCGGATCTAAAGAAAAATACTTTCCAAATTTTCACTCTTAGCCCGGGGATAGGTCCGCACGATCGGTTTCCTATTCCACGGGGTCCCTAGGAATAGGAAACGGGGAATAGGGTAGCTGCCCGGAATAATCAGATTGATGGGGCCCACAGGGATAAATCCGGCTGTTTGGGGGAATAAGCGGGTATAAGACGCTATTCCAGCCAGGAATAGGGTATCCAAATGCAGCCTAAGAGAACGCCTTTGTGTCAGTGTCGAGTCCAAAGACCTCACAAAGTGGGTGAGAGAGCTACTAGTACGAATCATTATAGAGACTAAACAAATTAGAAAAGCTTGTAGAGAAAAATTAGGACCACTTCTGGAGAGATTATGAATGCTGAGGAGGATTAGGAAGGTCTATAGGAAGATTAGGAGGACTTAGAAGAGCTTAGAAGAACTTAAGATTTGGTGTGAAATTAATAAGAGAAGTTGGAAAGTAGTTATAGGAGTTGAAGAACTTTCAGATGTCCTAAATAAACTTAAAAGCTAACTATTTATGGATGTTTGGAATAGTTTTTTTTTCTTTCTTCAGCAGTGGATTAGAATATTCTTAAAAATAGCTAATTTTACCCATTAAAGAACAAAACCAGGGCTGTGCTGTTTGGCATGGCTCTTGTCTTGATAAAATCTTACTTTTAAATCATTCAAGCATGATAAAATTAAGGTCTCTTGCATATAATAATAAGGCAGTTTGTCTAACCAATGATATGTTCACAAACTCAAGCAGCTAAAGTTAACTATGATGAAGCGCTTCCTTCGGTGAATCAATGACAGGCTACAAAAGGTGAGATCAGCTTTGATAGCCAATAATATATTTAATTATGGAGTAAAATAAACCAAACTGCTCATCAGAAAACTACAGGTCCCTAGTCTCTTATCTTACCATCCTAGAAGTCTAGGAATGAAATCGTCGCATGGTTTTCGTTGTCTAAACGAGCAATGGAATTATATGAAGCAATGCGTTGATTGATCCCACATGAATCTGCATGATCAAAGAAACAGCAAATTTGTTTCGTACGTGCAACAGCAGAGAAAATTATTTACACTGAAGATGATGTTACCTTGAAATGAAGCATTACATTTAGAAGAGTAAAAGTGTCATATCCAAGTCATAGTTGTCAGACCCGGTCTAAAAACTATGACCCGGTCAAGGGCTTGAGTCATTGGGTCACTGGTTCAACCGTTGGGTCATCGGTTGAACCATCAGGTCAATTATTTTAATATAAAAATATATTATATTAATAAAAATTAATTTTTAATAAAAAATTAAGATTAATATGACAATAAATTTTAACATCTAATGCCATAACAAAACTTTAAATTATAATCATACAAACACATTAAGCTAATAATTCAAAAGTGATATGTATAACAATCTTTTAAAATTTAAATATAAAAAATCAAAACACACTTGAAATCTACTAGCGTCTATACTAAAGAATTAAAATAAGAGTCGTCAAAAAGTGTAAAATTTGGATCAAAACTCAAAACATATTTGAGTCTCTTAAGTATGCATCGTAGGCTCTTGAGTCGAAAAGGGCAAAGGCCAAAGAATTTGAAATGGCACTGACAAATCCGTGATCTCATTCGGTTTAGATTGGGTTGATCGGTTCATTACCGATCAGATTGATTGGATTATTTTGGATGTCTTACACATTTGATTTTATGTTAGAACTGGATCAACTTAACCTTCGGATCTGATTCAATCGGTTTAATCGGCCGGCTTGATTCGATTCTGATAATTATGATTCAAGTTTTATATTATGCATTCAGTTTTATGTTAGAATCAGATCGATTTAATCTTTGAATATTGGTTCAATCGATTCAATCGGCATATTCGGCTCGATTCTGGCAATTATGATTCAAGTGGGAATGTAATCATTGAAGTCCCCCACTTGCCTCAACTGCACGGGCTTCGCTAACAGCATCTCTCAACAGGGTGGAATCCTGACCGTGCATCTTCGCCGACCCAAGGGGTAAGTATCACCAAAAGCAAAAGAAAAGAAAGAGGGCTCGTGGAAAGGAGAAGGGCCCGGCTAGTCTTGATCTCACTTTCTTCATGCTGCTTGAAATTATGAGCAAGTAGATGTGAGGATGGTATTTTAAGATTTTTTATTTTTTGTTCTCTGCTTTTTCTTTCTTTTATCTCCTTTTAGTCGTTCTTTCTCGAATTTTTTTCATTCTTCTCGGTTGAATGATAATGATGTTGCCACCAAAATTCTGAAACATAAAAGAATGAAATATTAATTAACATGGCAGAAATTTAAAATTAAATTTTGAATTTCAAATTCAATTTTTATCCTCTGTGCAGCAAATAAACTTGATTTTGTATTTCTTATATACTCTCTGATCTCCTCAATTAAATAATATATCCAATTTCTCTATATAACGTCCAATTCTTCCGTTGATGGGGTGCTAGTATGTTTCTTATCCAATGTAAATGAATAGCAACCTCTTTTTCTGATTAACATGAAAATGTCTCCCATACTCTTCTCTAACAATTAAGAAATCAAAATTCTAGCAGAATAGCACTAAAATAATGGAAAACTAAACCTACAGCCTAACTCATTTTGTAATGAACTAAATAACGTTTCTTCTATTGAAAAAAAAGAAATGAATTTACTCTAACATCTTATTTTTTATATTTTTATGCATGTTCTTTTAAACTGTATCTTTAAATTTTATTACTATGTGATGTGTCTCCAGTCTAATTAGCCGTGCTTATCAAAGAAAAATAGGAGTGAAAGAAGATTTTTTAAAAAAAAAAAAAAAAAATTGATAACAAAAATAAACCTTCAAAAGGGCCAGTAGGATCCATTCACTTTCATGCTGTGTGGCAGCTTGTTGGTCTCTATATTTACAGCAAGTCATTGCTCAACACGTGTCATGGATAGAAACCTAATGTACCCTAGGCCTCTCCTTGTGCAAAAGCGATGCTAATTTTTTAGTCCCAAAAGGGTGGAAAGGCATGAGAATGCTAACTCTACTTGCAGGCATGAAAGCGCCATTGCCATTCGGCTCTTCTTGTGGAAGCTTTATTGGGATTGTCTTTCTATATCTATGCTTTGCTTGCTAGCCGTGGTCTCCCTACTTTGTCTCTCTGTCTAATCTATAGGTTTGAGGATGAGTCGGTTGATCATGTCATCTTTACTTGCTTTCGTGCGAGATGGATCTGGCAGCAGATGTAGTTTACCCCATAGTTGACTGAGGCAAGGCCCATCCGGTTTTCTTTCTTGCACGCCATTCGATTAGCTATTCAGAATGGATCGAGCTCTCAGAGTGTTGTTTCAGCTTATTTGGCTTATCATCTCTGACTTACTAGGACCCAGATGGTTTTCACTGAGGAGGCTGTTCCACCCCAGGCGATCATCAGAACGACTATTTTTCTTGCCAAAGAGTATGGCCATTCTATTTCTGTTGTTCACTCTGTCCGACCCGGTCTCTGGGATTCCCCTTCGGCAACGCACCGTTCTACGATCTTGTATCTTGGGAGCCCTCACCCCCGGATTATGTCAAAGTAAACTTTGATGGTTATGTCTTGGATCGTATTGCCGGGTCTAGTTTTGTTATTAAGGGATCTGAGGGTGAGCTTCTTGCAGCCGGTGGCCATAGTTCCCTTGACATATCGGTCCCTATGGCGGAGCTTGAGGCTGCATGGGTTGGTATTAATTATGTTGTTCGTCATTTGGCTTCTAGCAGATTGATTATTGAGGGAGATTCTCTTACGGTTGTTCGCTGGATACGTTGGGATGGGGATCTTCATTCCACCAACCCCTTGCTCCGTGCTATTTGAGATTCTCTCCGAACTACAGCTGTGCCTCTGATTCGCCATGTTTATAGGGAAGCCAATGCTGCGGTTAATTGGATCGTTAATGTTGCAGCTCGCCACTCTGGCCCATAGGAATGGCACGTGGGTAACTCATGCCCTCTTATTTTACAGTAAATTATGTATTCTGATCTTTTAGATTTGATTCATGACAGAGTAGCATGATCTTTCGTTTGAAATAAAAAAAATGGTGTTATTTATTTAAGTCCTTCGGAGAGGAAAGGCATCAGAAATATTAATGCCGATACGCTTTAAAGCGCCATGTGTCCATTTTCCAACTGAAAGGAAAGATCCTTGGTGGATCCGGGCACGCTTGGTTGTCTCCTCGGTTGGATTTGGCTCCTCGAGTTGGGGAGACTTCTCTGCCGCGATTGCAGCTGCGAGCACTACTTTTTTTTTTTTTCTTTATTTTTACTTTGCTGGCCGCACCGCCGCAAAGCAGTAACAGTCCACTCAACTTGGCTTTAAAAATTTATTTGGCCAACCCTCAATGAACGGCTGGAGAACTTGGACCCATCGGAATGTCCACCCCGACGTAGACGGCAGTCATCGGCTAACGAAGTTGGTCGATTTGGATGACCAAAGGCGTTCCGTGGCCGGAGATCATGACCTTTCTATAAAGTGATCATGTTCACCTTTCTATAAAAGATGGGTTTTGCTACGATATTTTTCCACTTTTTTAATAAAAAGTAGCAACAAATACCATAAAAGATGGGTTCCGCTTACCAACTTGAAACATTAATTCTACAGGAGTTAGAAGAGGAGAGGGGAGAGAGCATACAATATAAGAAAACAACAACTTCAAGCTCCCAACAACTAATCCATTACATACAACAAACTCATAAGCATCACTCCTAGACTAAACACGTACGTGAAATAGATAAAGCTCCTTAAACTTACACAATCCAAACAAAAGAACAACACATATACAAAGGATACATACACCATACAACAAACTCATAGACATTGCTTACACAATCCAAACCAAGGAACGAAAGATACGTACAAAGAAGCATACACCATGCATACAGAGCTGGGAGCTAATATGACCTGATGATGCATATTCTACTTGTTATTTTCCCCATCTCCGCCATTGATACCATGGCCTATACTAGGGCTGTGCCCAGGTATCCTTGGTTGTGGTTCGTTTGTCGGCCCCCTGGGTACACTCTCGTTGTCGTGGCCTTCAATCTCATGTGAGACCATACTTCTTGTCTTTCTTTCGATATTGTTGTCATCTTGAGGTAGGCATTCTTCACAGTCTAAAGTTTGAAACTTCTCTGCCTTCAAATGCCTTCCCTCTGATAGAAGAGATTTAATAACAAGAATTAGCAAAATAACAAAGATGCAAGAACAGAAACGCTTCTTTCCAGCCATGTGTGTGTGTGAGAGAGAGAGCAAATCGATAGAAGTCTTGGATGAGAAGGCTAGATTGGCATCTTCATTCCCATCTCTGGGCTATTTATCGTTGCAAAAAGAGTCCTTGAGTTACTATTCCCACTACCATAACAGGAATAATAAAATGGAAATGAAAGTTAAAAGAGTGGACGGTATGATCTTGCAAGTATTTTGCCATTCATTCTTTGAAAGGCTTTTCAAATGGAAGCTTAGCTAACCAGTAGACCAATATTTAAATGCCCCGTTCATTCCAAAAAAAAAAGTCTTATTGCACCGCATATGATACAGCACGCATACAATGGTTAGCACACGATACATGCGCATGCATGTGCCAAAAGCAAACAAAACATTTTTGCCTTTAACATGCACGTGCGTCAATGAATCAATCATCGCACGCAGTACAGCAAAACTTTTCCTCCATTTTATTTCCACTTTAGGTCACATGCCATAAGGATGTAAATTAAGATTTTGTTGTGCTTCCAAGCAGTAGTTAGCAGTAATGTGGCTAGAGATGCCTCTTTAGTCATGCAAAACTGTGAAAGTAAAGCAAAGAATGGCCCCTGGTTGATTCGAGGAAACCATACTCTAGCATTGATGCTCATGTAGAGTGGTGCATTGGGAACTCCCGTATTACTAACTTATCAAGCATTTCTCTTACTTCGTCAACTCTCTGATACTAAAGAAAAGTGAGGCATAAAATATCCATAATTGCTGATTAAAGAAACAACCTCAACCACAAACTCTTTAGACTGCAGATACTACATGACCGTTGGTAACAATTGAAGGACATACTTAATGTAATATCTCAGTATGTAACTGCTATATTCTACTACTAAATAAGCAGTTATTCATGGATCACCCTGTTTTTTTAGTAAGGTAGATGGGTCCATGGGAAAATACAATATCTACAAGGGAATCCATAAATTGGAGTTGTCTATAGGGATTGTAGAATTAAAATTGCAATAGGACTGCCAGCTTGTTGAAATACACCGACTTTATGTGGTGATTAATTAGGACTGCATTAATGCATCAATCACCTTAAGATCCTCTCATTGTGTATTGATTTGAACTCCAATTATTTGTTTTAATAAAAGGCAATGCATTGCAATGCTCCACTGAAATGTAATGATTCTTAAGCTTATTCGCACCATTCTTTTCTGATTGTAATCAAAGCTATCTGATTAGACCTCAAAGGACCTAAGAAAGATCAAGTCTTTTATTTTTAGCATCGGCATCATATTAGAAAATTATGATAATGCTTTTAAGCGTCAGTATCAGAAATCGAGCACCCAACGCTTAAAAGCAACGTTAAAACTTATTTTCTTCTAACACTTTATGAAAGCATCGATCTGTTTCGGAAACTCCCGACGCTACAACCTAGCATCAGAAAAAAAAAAAAAAGTGTTGTTATTCATTTTTTTTTAATTATTCTAATCCTTCCATGATTCCATTTCTAAGGCAACGTTGTAGCCTTTAGTTGCCTTTGGCAATTGACACGAGTTTAATATATGCTCAAAAATATATAAGTTGTCAGAATTATGATTTGGTGACAATTGGATAGCATATTTAATGTAATATATAAGTATATAACTACTATATCTTATGCCTAAATAAACAATTATTCAAGGAACACTCTGTCTTTTGATAAGGGGGGAACAATATCAACGAGGGAATTCATGAATTGGAGTTGTCTTGCAACACCTCAAATTTATTTGCTGATTCAATTTATCAAATCAAATTTATATGATTTTAAAAATTCGAGTTCAAGTTAATTGATAGATAAATTTAAGTTATAAACCTTTCAAATTTTTTTTATTCAACATAAAATTATTTTATAATATTATAATCTTTTTTTATTAAGTGATGTTCTCGTCGATCATACACTATAAGCTAGTGATCAAAATCTATCTCGAGCAAGGTCATCGACATTGTAAAGAAGATTTTTTATCATAGTGAGATTCCTTCTATCATTATTTTATACATAATTCTTTTCTTTTCATTCATCAATTTTTATATATTTGAATGGACTATGATATCAATACATTTAGATTTTTATCATGTACTATTTTGAACTCTGATTTTTGTTTTAATAAAAAGTAATGCATTGTATTGCTCCACCGAAATGTAATGATTCTTAAGCTTATTGGCATCGTTCTTTTCTCTGATTGAATCAAAGTTGTCCGGTTAGACCTTAAAGGCCGTGAGAAGGACCGAGTATTTTTTTATTATTTATTTTCTTCCATCCAGCTAGGCTGGAGTACGAGTCCCATGACCTCCAAGGCACTATCACATGCACCAACTAATATGGATTTCTGGTCCAATGCGCTTTCCACTAGGCGGCTTAAAGTAGTTTGCATTGGATGGTTGCCATGAGAGGCCAATTGTAATTTGGATGGACAACCTGGTCCCCACCCAACATATCTTAGATCAACAAAGTCATTGTGTTTTTTATATTGGAATGTTCCCAACCCATGACATCAGTTGAGCTCTTGAGATATGGCCCAAAAAAAATATGCAAAGCTTATATTTTTGATAATTTTTAATTTAACAATAACATAAATTTTATTAAATTCTAATGTTTTTCATATATAATATAATTATCAATAAAGTCAAGTCAAATATTTAGAAAATACTAGTATCAAAATTTTAATATATCTAATTTTCTTTCTTTTCACTCTAGTTGCAGTCCTAAGTATTTTGTAGCTATATAAAAATATATGAATTAAAAAAGTTGCAATCCTGTAAGAATCCCTACTCTTGTACCTAGAAACATAAATAACGCTTATGCATCCAAGTTAGTAATAATCAATAATTAAATCAAAACAAGCATACATTTCAATTATCAACATAATTAATATCATAATTCAAAGACAAATATTTCTAAAAGCAATTTATTCAAAATTAACCCATCCAAAATCATATCTGTCAATTTTTTAAAGGGTTCGCAAGAGCATTAATACAATAGCATAGTTCGTACGGAGGCTTTTTTTCTAAATCTTCACCATATCTTTAATATTTTCAAAAATCAATTTTAAGAATAACTTATCAATCCATCATTTTCTAAGTAGACAAAACTACTAGCTCATTTAATCAATGTTAGACTAATTATAATCACATTTTATCTCATGATTGGTAATAAAAAATAATCTAAAGTTATGTTTTTAACCAATAATAAGTATTTTATGCTTTAGCTCATGGTAGCAACCATTGTCACAATCATGCGCATCATTATAGCTTTAGTTCATAGCAAACATTCTACACCATGCAATAGATATTTCAAGAAAAAATATGGCTAGTTGAATACCTTTTATATCTTTAATATAAATTTTTTATTTATAAATTTTAAATTAAATTTTAATATGCCATGCAATGCATCATTAATACTAATTCTTTTCCTCATTATACTTATAACTTTGATGTGTTAATATCATGTTTCATGCATAGCCAACTTATTGCTATCAAATCAGAAGTAATGTAATGCATACATACCTGAAGCATTTACACAAATCAAAATCAATGCCATAAAATATACAAACTTTATATATGATCAACATATTATTGAATTATATAATATATATGATCAAATTATATATCATCAAGAAAATACGTATAGTAAATATAACCATGTTCAAATTTATAAAGGGCGTATAAGGAGCTCCTCATTGTATTCATAGCAAATTTAGGCTCACTTTCTTTAGACTTGGATTGCTCTACATGCACTAATAACATTGATTTTACATTAAAATAATAAATTTTATTAATTTAAAGTTGAGATCATGTTCAATGTTTAAGGCCATGATCCTGGTGTCAAGGGCTCCAATCCCGGGTTCAAGGCATGGGTCAACTAGATTAGCATGGATGTGGCCTTTTAGTGGTTAGAGAGCCAACTCATAGAGACGTGTTCATGTTATTGGACTGGCAACATAGCGACAACATGCAAGGAGGTCCCTCAAGGTTGGATACCAGCCAAGCTCACAATTAGTTCATGGAAACGGATTTGTATATCGCCTTTGGTGCAGAAAGGTGCACCATTAAAGTTGTGTATGGGCTCTAGAACTAAAACTGATGGGACTACGAGTCTACTGAAATGCACCAAATAATTTTTTGTGGTTATTAATTACCAGGCCTACGTTAAGGCATCCATCACCTTTATGTAGTCGTTGCATGTCATTTTGAGCTCAGATTAGTTGTTTATCCAAACGTAATGCTTTGTATTTGTTCCATACCGATATGCAATGATTCTTAAATTTACTCCCCTCGTTCGTCTCTTTTCCGATTGCTACCAAAAACTTTTCCCCTTGGATCGACTTTTACAACCTTAAGGGTCTTAAAATGGTCAAGTATATATATATATACTTCTTCAAACCAGATGGGCTGGAGCCTAGAGTGCAAGTTGCAGTGCAAGTTGCCTTACCTCTTAAGACACTATCACATGCACCTAGACATGTGGGATTCCAAGTCAAATGTCGGCTTAAAAGTAGTTTTTATTGGACGGTTGCCATGAGAGACCGATTATAGTTTTGGTGGACAAATTTGCTTTCCACTCAAAATCTCTTGGATCAGCAAAGCCCTAGAGTTTTTATATTGGAACCCTGGAATTAATGGTTATGGTGATTACAGCTGGATGATAAAACCTACTTTCTAACGAAAATATCTTTAGCCGCTGAAAGAAAAAGATTCCCCCATTTAAATCATATTATGAATTTAATGAATCCTTGGGCTAGAGAAGGGACACTCAATATCGTCAAGAAAACAATACAATCAGTACTAAAACTTTTGGAGTCAATGCTAGTTAGTCTACTGCAGTCTCTTTTTAACGTATAACAATTTGTTCTGCAAAAGATTTCAGGTAGATTTCTGTAAAGAATGGGAAGGTAGCGCGCGTTTGCCGTGACCTAAGCCCAGCACATGAGCTGGTTTGAGATATGGGCATATACTTGTCAGAGCAAACCCGAAAACATATGTAAGTTTTGCTGAAATATTTAATTTCAAAACAATAGTGTAATACCCGGTTCAAACGAACCAAGCTTGGTTCAGATAAACCAGGCTTGGTTCAGATAAACCAGGCTTGGTTCAGATGAACCAAGCTCCAGACTGTTGGGTTCCCCAGACTAACGCTTCGCTCCAAGCGAAGCGCTTAGTCTTCCGGGAAACCCCCGATCAGAGGCGCTGCACAGATGAATAAATAGGGAGGAGAAGGACTTCTTCCTTCACGCTGGTGCAATTCTTCCATCAGGTAATCCCTGGCTGCAAGAGAGAGAGAGAGAGAGAGAGAGAGAGAGACTGGGAGACAGAGAGACAGAGAGGAAGACAGAGAGATCGCGAGGGAGAAAAGAATGTGTGCCGGTCGATCCCTTGGTTCAGGCCCGGCGGCGTGCTCGCCGCCTCGCCGGGCCTGAGTTTTGGCCGATGACTCCGCCGGCGCCGGGGGAGGCGTCCGGCGGGGGGTGGTCGAGAGAGAGGGCCAATTGGCCCTCCTCTCGCGCGGTGGCGGAAGCCGGGCTTCCGCTGGTTGGTTCGGGCCCAGCGGCGTGCTCGCCGCCTCGCCGGGCCCGAGCTTAGGCCTGTCGCCTCCACCGGCGCCGGGCGTGCGTCCGGTGGAGGTCCGGCCGGCCAAGGTGGCCGGCCGTGCCGCCGGCACAGCACCATGCCGCGCGGTAGAATGGAAGGAGATGAGAAAAATTGAGGGAGAGAAAGGAGGTTTTGCGGCCGGCCGCGGCGGTGGCCGGCTCTGGCCCGGCCACCGACGGCCGGGCCGCCCTCAATTTGGCCGGTGGCAGCCCCGGCCACCGGCTAGATTCCCGTCCCCTGTTCGGTGAAGCAGGGGATCAGGTGGAAGGGGTTGAACCGGGCCGGCTGGGCCGGCCGGTTCAGGGCCTTTTAGGCCATGCAGTGATCTAAGTTTGGGCTAGTTTTTGGGCCCTGTAACGGATCGGGATTAGTAAAATAATTATATGGCTAGAATCTGAGTGAATTCTAGTTTCTTGGGGTATTTTTACTTCCCCAATTGGGTGTGTATAGAGGGAGATATTCGAGCCCGAAGTTGGGCCCGTGAACTAGTCTGGGTAGGGTCTTAAGGGTCATTTTATTAATTAGATTTCCGTGAATTAATTACGTACATTGATCCTGTAGGTGCCCAGACATCTGATTAGTTGGTTCATCACCTGGATTTTGCGTAGGAGGTAAGTAAGACTATTATGCAATTTAATTGTTTAATTAATAAATTGAGTATATATAGTTTGCATGCATTTTATAAATTAACTGAATTGTCTATGTAGCATGGAACTGTGGATTTCAAATGAACAATTATATGATTATAATGATTGGTAA
The DNA here is from genome assembly GCA_900491605.1 of Calamus simplicifolius. Lineage (NCBI taxonomy): Eukaryota > Viridiplantae > Streptophyta > Magnoliopsida > Arecales > Arecaceae > Calamus > Calamus simplicifolius. Next base: position 82,021 of record UESW01003229.1, on the reverse strand, counting down.
TATTGTAAGAATGATTTATTGATGTATATGCCAGAATTATGATTGCCTGTACGACATGTTTATATTGAGGTGATTATATGCATTTTCTTGTACTGTGCAAACCACTATGAGATATTGTGAAATACAGATGCATGATGCACATGTGATGAAATATTAAATAGATTTATATGTGTCGCCGCGGTTCTCCTTTACTATGGCCCCACACATTGTAGATGTGTTTTGTTTGATTTTTGGCCACACACACTGGAGATGTATTTTGTTATGATATGGCCCCATATATTGTAGACATGTTCTGTATGATTTTATGGCCACCACACTGTAGAGTGTGTTCTGTTATGGTATGGCCCCACATGTCTTACAATGTGTTCTGTATGATTTTATGGCCACTACATCGTAGAGTGTGTTCTGTTATGGTATGGCCCCACACATCGTATAATGTGTTCTGTGGATGTTGATGGCCACACATCTGGAGGATGTGCTCTGATTGAGGTATTGCAGGGCCGTGGGACACATAGAAAATCTATAATTACATAAACAGTGATTTTGCTAGAGTGCATATTTTGATGCTTATCAAATATTCAATTTATGTTAAGTTGACAAAATGCATATGTTGATGGCATGTTAAATATAATTCAAGTATGATATAATTGTATAATAGGCTTACTTTTGAGTGTAAACTCATTAAACCTTCACAATGTTTTTCAAAGCCTCAGGGTTGATGATGGATTCGGAGTCGATGGAGCTTCCAATAAATAAAATAAGAACATTGCATTGGTGTAATCTTATGATGTTTGTGTGTTGGGCTTGTAGTAGCCCAACTTTATTAGCATGACTTGGTTGTAGGGTTTGAAACCCAAACTTATAACTATCAGTTGTATTATGGTTGGTTTTCATAATTATTGTACACTTGAATCGTATATCAAGATTTTAGGATGCCTTGCGTGCCCGGCACGCGGCGGGTTGTCACCCTAGCCCAATTTTGGGTCTGGGGCGTGACAGCTTTTAGTGGTATTAGAGCCTGGTTATGACCTAGGGACACGGACATATTGACATGATAACGGTTATGACCTTAGGGACATAGACATATTGACATGATAACTCATAGAGAACATATTTTGATGACATTATACTTAGGGAAACCTGGCACTCTAGGCAAAATACTAGGATGATATGGAGACAATTATGACTTCAAGGAATTTCATGAATTATGCTTTGGAAGCTTGAAATTTAAAGTTTATCAAGATATTAATTGAATTACAAATTTGATAGGGATTAAGAATGAACCATCGCAAGCCAATGATATTATGTGGGCTCCCTGGCAGGTAGCCTTGACCAGTGGGGAGGCCTAGGGGCTTCTAGAGGTTTTAGCTCCGTCAAACTTGTTGGAGATGATTCGTAGCAGTTTCAGACCTTTAAATAATATGGAAGATGAAACTTTAATTGGATATGCAATAAAAGACGGATGAATATATGGAATATGATATAATAGTTGAAAATTGCAATTGATGACTAATATGACTAAGATAACATCATTATGTCTATGTTGCAATTGAGTTGATATATAGATTTTGAGGTATTAAATCTAAATTTGAATGTGGATGTATATAATGAATTTTTCATTTGTAGAACTTACATTGTTGATATTGTAAGTTTAAGATTATGAGCTAATCTGCTAGTTATATGGATGATTAATATTGATGATATTTTGGGAATGAAATAGTTAATTACATGTTTTTGATCTATCACAATTGAGTACTTTTGAATTTGAGTCTGGATGGATAAGTATATTAGTGAATTTTACTAAGAAAACTTTTATTATGGATATCGCTTATTCAAGACTGATTGTTAATTTGCTAGATATGGAGATGATTGATATTGATGCTAATGAAATAGTTGACTGCATATTATATCTTGATGGACCATTTATGAAGAATATAAAATTTTAAATTCTGAGATAATTACTGTTTAAGTTTTTGAGAGTAGTAGACTTTAGAACTGATTTTGGCTATAAATGACCAAATATTTTGATGGTAGAAAGTGAAAGATTTTAGCAATAATAAGAATAAGATAAATTCTACTGGTAAAGAATTTCATGAGGATTTTTCATCTGTTAATAGATTTCTAAATCAAGATATATATTCATTAATTTATTGTGCATACTTATTGTACCTTCTTCGTAGTCCTAAGTAGATATTTTCTCCAGGATGGATAAATTATCAATCATCCATAAGTGGCATAATTATTGTTAAGAAAATAGGAGGGAGATGATTTTATTTTTGATTATTATCAGTTATGGATTATGGTTAAGGGTACATCTATTATCACTTTCAAGTCATAGAGAGATTACTATAACTTCCAATTACGTCTTTCGAACGGTAGGGGCATTTTCAATCTTTATTGACCTTATAAGTCTTGTATCCATCTGAGCTAGATTAGTGAAGTCACTTTGAGATATTTGAAGGGTTTAAATTAGTTGGTCATGTTATGGCATGAGACATTGCATAATCTATAGATGATTTTGATAATCATTGGTAATAAAATAATCGATTCAAGAATTTGAATCATTTAAATTACATTATTTATTGAGGATATACTGACCTATTCAAGAGAAATTGATTGGTTGTAGTGGTATTATTGATAAATTAATCATACCAGTGATTAATGATGGCGATATTATTCAAAGAAATTAAATTAGTTGATTATGATAATTATGAAAGATATCCTAAATGATTGGCATAATGTTCATTGATGTTAGCTTGAAGTATTCAAGAGTGAAACCAAGTATGTTATGATGATTGAAATAGGTATCGTAATGATTAATGGCACATTCAACTATATATGAGTTGAGAGAGCATTGGAAGGAAACTATCTTTTATCTAATTCAAAAGAATACTTTTTAAGGAATTCAATTTTAATTGGTAGAAAGATCAAATTAATTTTGAAAGTTGGACATCTCATTTGGGTACTTGGGAATGAAATAAAAGTTTGCTAGTGAGTGTCTTTAATAGTACAAAATTTGTGGACATTTAAATTCGAGGATGAAATTTTAGCAGGATAAAATATTAATATTTTTTTTTTGGTTTAATGGTAAACTACGTAAATTGAGTCTGAACCCATTTGTCTCACTCTTCTAATTCGATGATGTCATCATAAGGCTTAGTAAATTAAGTTGAATTTCTGTCCAACCTTCCACCCTCAAATAGATGGACAATCTGCATGAACCAATTAGATTTTGATGATATACTACGAGCCTGTGTGATGGATTTAGAAAGTGCTTGGTATAGCTTCTTAACCTTAGTGAAATTGCTTATTTTATTTTATTACCAAGCCAAAACTCAAATGGATTCATTTCAATTGTCTATAATATATGGTGTAGATTCCGTTCATATTGAAATGAATTGAGAGAGAGATAATTTTAGACTGAGCTGGTGTAGCAACTATGAAAAGTATCGTTAATTAAAGCAACTTCATGTAGCTCAGAGTCAATAGAAAAGTTATGTTGATGTCAAGAAGAAAGATTTAAAATTTCAGGTAGAAAATTATTTGGAAGTTTTACTAACTAATGACATGATGAGATTTGTGTTTAGAGGTGAATTGAGTCCTCAATTTGGGCTATTTGAGATGTTGATCAAGGAATAGAAGGTGGCTTATAGCTTAGCNACTAACTAATGACGTGATGAGATTTGTGTTTAGAGGTGAATTGAGTCCTCAATTTATTGGGCTATTTGAGATGTTGATCAAGGAATAGGAGGTGGCTTATAGCTTAGCACTGTCTTCATTACTCTTTGGGGTGTTCAATGTGTTTCATACCTTTATGACTGAGGAGGTATATTTCAAACCCCGTTATGTGTTAGAACTTGAACCATTTAGCTTAAGAAAGAATTGACCTATGAAGATCATTTTGTGCACATGTGGACCGCAAGGATCTAAGTTCTGAGAAGGTGTAGTATTCCTTATGTCAAGTTCAGCGGAGTAATTATTCTGAGAGGGAGTCTAAGGAGAAAAAAAAAAAGAAACATCCACAATTATTTGTATCTTATTACAGATCAACGATGTATCGATGACGGGAACTTTGTATCAACGATGTATCGATGAAACTTTTGAATGAATTTTAGCTGATTATTAGATAGAAAATGGATTTGTATTCCATTGGATGTATATCAAATTTCGAGGACGAAATTTTTATAAGGGGGGAGAATGTAACCCCCATAAATTAACATGGGGGAACGTAACTCTTAGTAATTACTTCTGGGGACACCTGGCATCCCGGGGGAAAACCTTCTTGACGTTTAGACTTTTGACATAACTTGACGATTGAATGCCCGATCTCCTTACCTGACCGAAGCGTTGCACTGGGGGATTATTTATATGATGGAGGGGGACTCCCTCCATCATCCTGGCACTTCATCCATCAGGTAATTCCCTGGATCTAGAGAGAGAGAGAGAGAGAGAGGAAGAGAGCGTAAGAGAGAGAAAGAGACAGGGAGACAGAGAGAGAGAGAGAGCGTGAGAGAGAGAGACAGAGAGAGAGAGAGAGAGAGAGAGAGAGAGACAGCGAGAGATGAGGAGATGGAAACCGGCCGATCCTTGGTTCAGGCCCGGCGGCGTGCTCGCCGCCTCGCGGGCCTGAGCCGGCCGACGACCCCGCCGGCGCCGGGGGAGGCGTCCGGCGGGGTGGTGGTGGAGAGAGAGAGAGAGAGAGGGCCAATTGGCCCTCTCTCGCGGTGGCGGAAGCCGAACCGGCTTCCCGGTTGGTTCGGGCCCGGCGGCGTGCTCGCCGCCTCGCCGGGCCCGAGCTTGGCCTGTCGCCTCCACCGGCGCCGGGCGTGCATCCGGTGGAGGTCCGGCCGGCCAAGGTGGCCGGCCGTGCCGCCGGCACAGCTCCGTGCCGCGCGGGTGAGTGGAAGAGTGAGGAAATTGAGGGAGAGGGAGGGGTTTGGCGGCCGGCCGCGGCGGCGGCCGGCTCTGGCCCGGCCACCGGCGGCCGGGCCGCCCTCAATTTGGCCGGCGGCGGCCCCGGCCGCCGGCTAGTTCCCGTCCCCTGTTCGGTGAAACAGGGGATCGGGTGGAAGGAGTTGAACCGGGCCGGCTGGGCCGGCCGGTTCAGGCCTTTTGGGCCGTGCAGTGAGCTGATTTTGGGCTAGATTTTGGGCCCCGTAACGGGCCGGGATTAGAAAAATAATTATATGGCTAGAATCTGGGTGAATTCTAGTTTCTTGGGGTATTTTTACTTCCCCATTGGGTGTGTGTAGTGGGAGATATTCGAGCCCAAAGTAGGGCCCGTGAACTAGTCTGGGTAGAAATTCTAAGGGTCATTTTAATATTCCGTCTAATAAATTAATTGTGTAAATGATCCTGTAGGTGCTCAGACATCTGACTAGCTGATTATACCTGTTGGATTGCGTACTGAGGTAAGTAAGCCAGTTATCAGTATTTAATAATTAATTCATAAATGTTTAAATTATGAATTGTGATGTGAAGAATTGTTATTGGCTAAATTTGTAAGTAGATGAATATTATGAATACATGGCTGTTTATGTGCTATGATTTCATGTGTGGATGCTATGCATGAGAGATGCAGTTATGCATGAGAGATGCAGTTATTATGCATGAGAGATGCAGTTATTATGACATTGATGTGATATATTACATGCAATTGTTCAGTAGGTATAATCCACTGTTTATGCAATATTGAGTTGTTATTGATATGATGAGTGCATGTGATGTGAGGTACTGTTATGTGTCGCCGCGGTTCTCCTTTATCATGTCATTACACGTCTAGAGGATGCTATCCTTCCTTGTTCAGTTCGCTTGTTGGCTATCACACCCTTTCAGTATAGAGTACACTATGTGATTCTTGACCCTTTCAGTAGGGGGGATTACTTGTTGTACATTATGTATGGTCGACCTTTCAGTACCTTGTTGGTACATTATCTGGTATCCCTTTCAGTAGGGGGATGCTGCTGTTGGTACACTATTGAGATATTGCAGGGCCGTGGGTCACATTTACAGTTACCATTGAGAGTATAAACAGTGGGTTTACTTACATTGCATATTGAGTATTTGTGGGATGTTAAGCATGCAAATTATTATGTGCTTATTGATTGTTATGCTATGATTTGACTGTATAACGTGGTTTACTTACTGAGTGTAAGCTCACAAAATCTTACAATGTTTTTATCAGAGCCACGAGGTTGAAGATGGATTGGTGGGGTGATGGATCTTCTATTAAATAAAACAAGACCATTATTTTGTTGTACCCCAATATTACATATGTGTAGGGCTTGATGCCCAGACTTTATTATTGTGTGTGTAAGGGTGTTACCCAAAACTTTTAGTATTGAGTGATGTATTTGATCTGATTATATATAATTGTGTTACATGTGAAAAATATGATAACGCCTTGCGTGCCCGGCACGCGGCGGGTTGTCACCCTAGCCCGATATTGGGTCTGGGGCGTGACAAGATGGGTGGAGGGGAAGACTCCCTCCTCCCTCCCCATTTATAGCAGTGCGGGGAGGGCCTCCTCTGCACTCATGAGAAGAGGGGCGCCACCCTCTTTGATCGGCGGAGCTTGGGAGCCGTCCGTGTGCGGTACGGCTGCGGCGCCTCCCCCTCCTCCGGTCCAAGAAGACGGATCCTCACATGGTGAAGATCCGGGGCTCACATGACCTCCCCCTTCGGCTCCTCGCCGGAGTGCGTGGCCGCCTACTTCGCCGAGGCCCTCTACTCCCGGATCGTCAGCTCCTTCCTGGTCGCCTACTCCCCTCTCGACCTCAAATCCCTGACCCTCGCCCAGAACCAGAGAATCTCCGAGTCGCTGCAGATCTTCAATTCCATCACTCCCCTCGTCAAATTCTCCCATTCCATTTCACCTTGTGGGTTAGCCGTGTCATGCCTGGCCCGTCTGGGTCATGCGGGGCTTAATCCACGAGCTAAAATTTTCAAGCCCGTCATAGCCTTTTGTTTTTAATGGTCTAATACTATAGCAACCGAATTATACCTGGCACGATCCAATTCGTGCCATGCCGAGCCGAGCATCTCTAGGCAAAGACAACGGACCGCCAAAAAGTTTGGATGCGTACAAGGTGGGACATGGACGGCCAGCCTTATCAATATGAGGTTTTGTCTTAGAAAAAATTTTCTATTCCAAGTGTATGCATTATGCACGATAATTAATCATGCAGACATGCAATTGCACGTGCGAAACATGAGAAAACAAAAACATTTTTGGACATGCACGATCATGCGCACATAGTGATTGGCCGCGTGTAGTTTGTGCTTTCTGGCGGTGGATAAAGATTTTTCCTTCACCTTAACTACACATATAGCCAAGGAAGAAGCTTAAAGGTCCAAACTAGGCCACCACATCCTAAACTTATGGTTAGCCTATTTGTAATTTGCAAATGTCTCGTCAAGTTGTAAACCCTTAATGCAGCCAAGGGTAATAGGCAGGTCAAGTTGCATGAGGTTTGTGACTTGATGAATTCCAATCTCATTCAAATGGGATCCAATTCAAGATGATTCACATCCACTTGAGTTGCATTTAATCTTATCAAGGTTTATTTTATTGACCCATTGTCTTTTTGAAGTCTAATCGTGCAAAATAGCCCCAATGCAAACCATTTGAAACGTTTGCAGTCATACTCGACTGTACGTTCAACTTGTATCAGAATAGCTAATTAAAACCAAATTATATTTGATGTAATTCTAGGAGGGTTACATCTTTTAGAATAAAATGAATAAGGTTTTACAACAATAATCCAAAATTTTGAATGTAATCTATAACCTTTGATCAGCTTGTATATTGAAAATTATATAATTTAGAAATTATTAACATATTTATCAAATGCATCAAGTGGTGATTAATCGATGCAATTAATTTAGATTGTTCTCATGTGAAGGTCTTGGCGTTTTGGAATGTGAGTTTCACGGTGGGGTTCAACGTAACTGTTGAGGGATAAAATCGCCATTGCGATGATAACAGTGCGAAGGGGCTAAGGTTAGCTCTGGCCCCCATCTGCTACTACGCCCACAAAGAACGAGCTAACTAGTATGGTCCGGCGGGTCGAGCAACCCGTAGCTCGGTTCCTCCAAGCGATAGCTCGGCTCCCCCAAGCGACCCATAGCTCGATTTCGCCGAGCAACCCATAGCTCGGTTTCCCCGAGCCATCCATGGCTCGGCTTCCCCGAGCAACCCATAGCTCGGTTCCCCCGAGCAACCCATGGCTCGGTTTCCCCGGGCCATCCATAGCTCGACTCCCCGAGCAACCCATAGCTCGGTTTCCCCGAGCCACCCATAGCTCGGTTCCCCCAAGCGATAGCTCGGCTCCCCCAAGCCATCCATAGCTCGACTCCCCCGAGCAACCCATAGCTCGGTTTCCCCGAGCCACCCATAGCTCGGTTCCCCCGAGCAACCCATAATTCGGTTTTCCCGAGCCATCCATAGCTCGGCTCCCCGAGAAACCCATAGCTTGGTTCCCCCAAGCAATCAATAGCTCAGCGCCCCCGAGCAACCCCTGAGCAATCCATGGCTCGACATGCACCTCCGCGGAACCTGGCGCGGGAGAGCCCAAGTCTAGTGTAACAGGATCCCAAACGATGAATCATATCGAGGAGTGGCCTAGGATCTGCAATAACGGCCTAGGACCTACGCAGTCATCGGATCTCAGGCCATCAGAGAGCTCACCCAGCCGTCGATCCTTCAACGGACAAGATACGGATCCCACCGGCCTCACAACAGCTTGATTCGAATCATCTTCGTATCCCAACAACCTTCGAACCTTCCAGAAGGTGCTCAAGATTCAGGTGATTGCCTATAAATAAGACACCCCCAGATTCTCTTAGGTACGCGCACAAGCTCTCGTACACAATTCTTGGTTCAGTCTCAGCATCACTCTCTCTTTCACTGCTCCCCCTTTTCCTTTTCCACCGTCGGCGCTCCGCACGAGCTCCCGATTGGTCGCCCCTGGAGGGACTCCCCAGAGAGATCCTTCTCCTCATTTCTGTTGATCGTCGATCCCCGCTGACTTGAACGTTGGAGGGTCTTCCACGGAGGGCCACCCCTAACGCCTCTCGTATGAGGACTTTTTTGCAGGTCTGCCCAGGAGGAAGCCCGATCAGGAGACCGATCGCGCCCGGGTCGGAGGACAGATTCCGGCGGCAACAATTGGCACTAGAGGAAGGGCCTCAAGTCCCATTAAAACTTGAAGAAAGGAGATAAGGATCTCGATCCGGAAGAGAACATCTCCAATGGCTAATCGGAGAAGAGCAACTTCTGAAGCCAGGACCAGGTCGCCTCCCAGAGACCTGATCCGATGAGTAACGTGGCGCCGCAGCCACCGCCAGTTGAGACCCCATCACCGCTAGCTATCCTAGTGACCCAGGACCAGTTTGCCACACTAGTCCAGCAGGTCCAAGCCCTGACCCATCTGGTTCAGGAACGTCTTGCAGCTGCCCCTGCTCCACGCCTCCCTAAGGAGGCCGTAGCCCCTTTCTCTTCGGCCACCACTTCTTCTGGTCCGTATGGAGCCGCGGACCCCCCACACCAACCCAAAGAGGCCAGACCAATCCTGCAAGGGGGTTGCAACAGGGATCTTTCCAGATCTCGGCGGGCTCGGTCCCTCTCTTCGGAGTCATCCCGCCACGATTCGACGCCATCCCCGCGCTCTCCTCGCCTAGCCCCTCCTCTTATATCTGAAGAGGAGATCCGCCGATAACTCTGGGAGATGCGTCAGGAGCTGGACGCCGCCAAGCCGGCTCATCCGCCTGAGCCCAAGGCAGAGCAGGGCATCCCCTTCTCCAAAGGGATCATGGAGGAAGTGATTCCCTCCCATGTTAAGCTACCCACCATTGAGCCCTACCATGGCTCATCTGATCCAGATGATCACCTCAGTAGCTTCCGGTCAATAATGATGTTCCATGGAGCATCAGACGCGATCCTTTGCTGCACCTTCCCTTCCATCCTCAGAGGATCTGCCCAAACCTAGTTCAACGCCTTGAAACTGGGTTCTGTTGATTCGTTTGACGAGCTGGGCCATCTTTTTATTGGCTAGTTCGTTAGCAGCCGCCGTCACCAACAAAGATCCGACTCCCTCTCTGAAGTTAAGCAGAGAGAGGGGGAGTCCTTGAGAAATTACCTTGGCCGTTTCAACAAGGCCGTGTAGGTGGATCACCTTAATCATGAGGTGGCTATGTCCGCCCTAGGGGGAAATTTTGAAGGAGAGCGACTTCTACCTGGCGATGGAGGTCAGCTACCCCCCGAGCCTCTCCGATATGATGGCCCTGGTAGACAAATATGCCAGGGTCGAAGAATCACGGAGAGCTGCCCGCGCCGAGCTGGCGAAGAAGAAAGAACCTAAAGGTTTGGATAGGCACCGACCAATCCGTCAGCCAAGCCCGCCTCGTCGCCAAAGAGCTCCCCCACTGCCGCCAAGAAATCGCTCTCGGAGCCCGCCCAGGTGATTCGATCGGTACACCCCACTCACTATTCCTAGGGCACAAATCCTCATGGAGATAGAACACCAGCTCCCCCGACTAGCTCCTCTCCGAGGGAACCCAACTCGGAGGGACCCCACCAAGTACTGCCGCTATCACCAGGAGCATGGCCATGATACCAAGGAATGCTAGCAGTTGAAGAACGAAATTGAGAGGCTAATCCAACGGGGCCGACTGAACCAGTTCAGGAGGGCGCCCGAGCCAGGACAAGGGGGTGACCACCAGCCCGAGCTTCAGCAGCCTCCTCTCCCTCCAAATCCACTTGTAATCTGCCACATCAACGTGATTGAAGAGGCCGGTAGTTCATCGAGCTCCAAAAATGATGGTGAAGGCTCAGCACCAAAGAAAGCACGAACGGGTAAGCTCTGTTTCTCCGACGACGATCTTCAAGGGATACAATTCCCACATGACGACACATTAGTTGTATCTCTCAATTTAAATAACTACGATGTAAGTCAGATCCTTGTTGATAGTGGAAGCTCCATGAATGTTATGTACCTTGATGTGTTCGCCAAGATGATATTGTTCATCAAAAACCTCCGAGCCATGGACTCCACCCTAATGGGGTTCACCGGCGATGTTATCATCCCAGAAGGGGTCGTAACATTAACGGTTCGGGTAGGAACCTAGCCCCTTGTGGCCACTGTTCACACGGACTTCCTAGTGACCAAGCTTAGGTCGCCCTACAATGCAATATTTGGGAGACCCGGCCTGATGTCCCTCAAAGCCATCGTCTCCATCCCACACCTGTCTATGAAGTTCCCCACCGGACGGAGAGTTGGTGTTGTCCAAGGAAGCCAAACTATGGCTCGACAGTATTTTGTCACCAGCCTTAAGTCCAGGATGCCTAAAGTTGATTGGCTGGACACTTGGGAGGACTTCACCAAGCAACGGGGAGAACTAGCCGAGGAACTGGAAGAAGTACCACTAGACGAAGCTCGTCCCAACCGAACCATAAAGATCGGGTCGCTGCTGAAAGGCGAATCCAGGTAGGAGCTGATCGACTTTCTCCGAAGCAACGCCGATGTCTTCGCCTGGTCCACCTCCGATATGCCAGGGATCAGCCCCGAAGTTGTCGTCCATCGCCTTAACGTGGATGAGATGTACCGACCCATCAAACAGAAGAAAAGGAGCTTTGCCCTAGAGCGACAGAAAGCTATTGAAGAGGAGGTTGATAAGCTTATCAAGGCAAACTTCATTCTGGAGGTGAATTACCCAAGTTGGCTATCAAATGTTGTCATGGTAAAGAAGTCGAACGGCAAGTGATGGATTTGCATCGACTTCACCGACCTCAACAAAGCGTGCCCGAAGGACAGCTTCCCTCTTCCCCGAATTGATCAACTTGTAGATGCCACCTCGGGTCACCAAATGTTGATATTCATGGACGCCTACTCGGGCTACAACCAGATCTGGATGGCCCCCGAAGATGAAGAGAAGACCGCCTTCATAACCGACTAAGGTACTTACTGTTACCGTGTTATGCCCTTTGGTCTTAAAAATGCAGGTGCCACCTACCAAAGGCTGGTCAACAAAGTTTTCAAAGAGCAAATCGGTCGAAACATGGAAGTATACATCGACGACGTGCTAGTCAAAAGCAAAAAAGCATCACAGCACGTCGAGGATCTCTAGGAGAGCTTCGCGACACTCCGCAAATATCGGATGAAGCTCAATCCAACTAAGTGCGCCTTCGGCATTAACTCTAGGAAGTTCCTCGGCTTCATGGTTTCCCAGCGGGGTATCGAAGCTAACCCCCAGAAGATCCAGACTCTCCAGTAGATGGCACCCCCGACATCTATTAAAGAAGTCCAATGCCTAACTGGGAGAATAGCAGCCCTTAACCACTTCGTGGCTCGACCTGTCGAAATATGCCTCCCTTTCTTCAAAACTCTTCGGTCGGCTAAGAATTTCCAATGGTCTTCCGAGAGTCAAAAATCATTCGAAGATCTCAAGAAGTACCTCGGCTCTCCCCCTCTCCTCAGCAGTCCAAATCTTGGGGAGACATTGTTCCTGTATCTGGCTATCTCGAAAGGTGTCGTTAGCTCGGTGTTGGTCAGAGAAGAAAGTAAGGCCCAAAAGCCAATTTATTATGTCAGCAAACTGCTCCGAGATGCGGAAACGAGGCATACCCGGATTGAGAAGATGGTGTTGGCCTTGATCACCTCAGTCCAAAAGTTACGGCCATACTTCCAAGCACATTCTGTGATGGTCCTCACTGACCAACCCATCAAGGCGATGGTCCATCGCCCGAAGACATTGGGGAGGATGACTAAATGGGCCGTCGAGCTGAGCGAACACGACATTCGATTCCAGCCTCGTCTGGCCATCAAAGCTCAGGTGCTAGCTGACTTCCTCCTCGAATGTACCATCCCGGAGGATGGCTCCACTCCCAACTTCCCCGAGAGCCCAAAATCTGATGCCCGGTGGCTCCTCCATGTCGACGGGTCATCCAACGCCCATCACTCCGGTGCGGGCTTAGTCCTCACCAGTCCGGAGGGAGCGACTTTTGAATATGGCATCTGTTTCTCCTTCCCGGCCTCCAATAACGAAGCCAAGTATGAAGCTTTGCTAGCCAGGCTCCAATCGTCCGTGGCCTTAAGGTGGAGAAACTGAATTCCTTCACTGACTCTCAGCTGGTGGCAGGTCACGTGTAGGGGGAGTTCGAGGCCCGGGAACCGAACATGGTCTGATATCTCCAAGAGGTTCGAAGCCTACTCTCCCATTTCCCTGAATTTGAGATCATTCAGATTCCTAGATCTGAAAATGCCCATGCCGACCTATTATCTTGGCTGGCGACTGCGGAGTCAATGGATGCCGAACAAAAATTTTATCTGAAGATTTTGGAGAGACCTAGTATCGTGGAAGCTGACCGAGTGATGCAAGTTGAGGCCGAACCATCATGGTTCGACTCCATCCTGAAGTATCTTAAAGAAGGGTCGCTCCCGGCCGATCGAAGAGAAGCTAGAAGGCTAAAGCTACAAGCCACCCACTATGTGTTGATTGATGACCAGCTCTACAAGCGGTCCTTCTCTATGCCATTGCTCAGATGCCTTTGCCCATCTGAAGCTGATTATGCCCTTCGGAAGGTACACGAGGGGATTTGTGGCAACCATCTGGGGAGCCAGTCCTTATGCCACAAGGTGCTGCGTCAAGGTTACTATTGGCCAACCATGCAAAAGGATGCTGATGACCTTGTCCGAGCTTGTGACCCATGCCAAAGACACTCCAGTATTCAGAGGCTCCCCTCCGCCAGCCTGGTCCCCATTTCCTCCGCTTGGCCCTTTGCCAAGTGGGGAATGGACATTCTCGGCCCATTTCCACTCGCCACGGGGCAGCAGAAGTTTTTATTCGTCACCATCGATTACTTCACCAAATGGGTCGAGACGGAAGTAGTTGCTCAAATAACTGAGGCTTGGGCCAAGGTCTTCGTGTGGAGATCCATCATCTGCCACTTTGGCCTCCCACACATCATCATTTCTGAGAACGGCAAATAGTTCGACAATCCGAAGTTTCATCAGTTCTGCGAAGAGCATGGGATCCATCACCGCCTTACCTCGGTCGAACATCCATAAGCTAACGGGGCAGCCGAGGTAACTAACCGAACCTTGCTTCAAGGGATCAAAGCTCGGCTCTCCAGAGCCCGAGGCAGATGTGCAGACGAGTTGCACCATGTCCTATGGGCCTACCGCACCACCCGAGAGTGCCCACAGGCGAGACCCCATTTCGAATGGCCTTCGACAGAGGCCGTCATCCCCATGGAGATAGGACTCCCTTCCCTGTAGGTGGAAAGCTACTCAGAGGAAGCCAGTGACGAGCAGCTCCGCGCCAACCTTGACCTGGTAGAGGAGATCAGAGAAAAAGCTCGGATCAGAATAGCTACCTACCAGCAAAGAGTGGCCCGTTACCATGCCTCCAGAGTCAAAGGGAAAGCTTTCTTGCCTGGCGACCTTGTTCTCCAGAAAACGTCTGTCTCCAAACCGCTGGAGCAAGGAAAGCTAGCTCCAAACTGGGAAGGCCCCTACCAAGTAGCAGAGGTCATCGGACCCGTACCTACAAGCTGCAAGATCTAAACGGAAGATCCATCCCTCAGACGTGGAATTCGGACAATCTCCGCAAGTATCATCAGTAGGGTACGCCCTCTATAGGCTCGCCTTCTTAAATTTTTGTTGGCATATTATTTCATAATTCATGACATAAATCACCACAAATTATATCACCAAAAATTGTGAAGAAAAATAGATGCTGCTTACCAATCCTCGGCACGACCGAGTTATCTGTTTAAGCAAGAAATCTCTGAACCTCGGTTGGGCCGAGCAACTAATCTCCGAACCTCGGCTGGGCTGAGCAAATAATCTCCGAACCTCGGCTGGGCCAAGCAACTAATCTCCGAACCTCTGCTGGGCTGAGCAACTAATCTCCGAACCTCGGCTGGGCAAGCAACAAATCTTCGAACCTCGGCTGGGCCGAGCAACAAATCTCCGAACCTCGGTTGGGCCGAGCAACTAATCTCCGAACCTCGACTGGGCCAAGCAAATAATCTTCGAACCTTGGTTGGGCTGAGCAACAAATCTCCAAACCTCGGCTGGACCGAGTAACTAATCTCCGAACCTCAGCTGGGCCAAGAAACAAATCTCTGAACCTCGGCTGGGCCGAGCAATGGATTCTAAAGCCCCGGCCAAAATCGGAGTGCATAAAGCCCCGGCTAAAATCGGAGTGCATAAGTCCTGGAAAAAACTGAAGCACGCAAACCTCGATCGAAACTGAAGGACTTCCGAACAATCCCCAGAGCTTCGGCCGGTTCGAATAATACACGTCGTGCAATATCATCAGCGGGTACAAATTCCATGCCTTTAGCAAATCCCTAAAGGCCTCAACAGGCCCTACACGGCCGCCTAAGAACCCCAGACAAAGTCAGGGAATCTCTCCTACTACTAAATCCTCGGGCTAATCGAGCAGTATCCCTGCGCCTTACCGCCTAAGCACCTGTCTCGTTCCACAAACGAGACCATGATTTACCACATAAGCCCACGGGACTGCCCAGGTCTCCCTTTGGCTCGAATAGGGCAAACAGTTTTTCCTTTTTATGGACCAAACAACGATCTCAGCAGGGAACAAAAGATTGCCAAAAAAGAACTTCACTCTTTATTCATTATAGAGAAAAATACAAAAAGAAAAAGAAAAGTGAAAAATGGCCTTCACAGAGGCCTACTGCCTCTCCCAGGAGCTGCCGGGTCCTCCTTACACCGAGTCAGCTCGGCAACTTGCTGACGGAGGGATGCTATCACCCCCTCCTGCCGGTCAATGACCTGGCGAAGAGCCTCGGCCTCCCTCGCAGAAATGGCGAGAAACTCCTCGACTGTCTTCTCAAGCTGCTCATGGCCTGCTAGAGCTGACGCCAAGGCCAGGCCATTGATAGTCAAGGAGGAGTGGCTCCCCCGGAAGCCCCTGCGGCCATTGATAACAACACTCGACTCTTCGGTCGATTGCCCTTCACCCTGAGAAGCCATACCCGCTCTCAGGAGCTATCAAAAGGCTAGTCGAGAGGATGACAAACACTGGCATCCCTCTCGTCCATATTTATACCACCCTAGCGAGTATCTCGAGCAGTTGGGTCATTAATCCCGACCCGTGAGAATCTGCCACATGTCGCCACTTTGGCTGGTGCCCACGGGAAGTGAAGAGTCGCGCCCCCTTCCGAGAAAAATCATTAAGCATCGACGAACTACTCGGGAACCCCCCTCCTTCTCTAGAAATTGGGTTCCTTTGATCTACTGGGCCCTCACAAAGTAAATGTTCTCGAAACCCCACTGGATTTCCTCGAATCAGCCGCCCTTGGAGAAGTGCGAAGAAACGAAAAGGTGCGTCAGCAGCTGATGCTGACTCGCTTTCCTCATAAATCACCAAATCATAAATATCGGGCATCCCCATGCACCGCCCATTTCGCTTTGGCAGTCCGCACCAAATCTCACAGGAACCAAACATCAGGAGTCTCAGCGATGACCGAGTTATCCCTCTGAGCAACAAATCTTCGAACCTCGGCAGGGCCGAGCAATAAATTTCTGAACCTCGGTTGGGCCGAGCAATAAATCTCCAAACCTCGGCTGGGCCGAGCAATAAACCTCAGCAAGGCCGAGCAATAAATCTCCGAACCTCGGCAGGGCCGAGCAACAAATTTTCGAACCTCGGCTGGGCCGAGCAATAAATCTCCGAACCTCGGCTGGGCCGAGCAATAAATCTCTGAACCTCGGCTGGGCCGAACAACAAATCTCCGAACTTCGGCCAAAGTCAAGGAATATGTTATACTACTAAGAATCCCGACAAAAGCCGAGGAGTTCTTTCCACTATCAAAGCCCCAGCATAAAGCCGAGACGCATGTCTCGTTATCACAAATCCCGACTAGACCAAGCAATCTCCAAAGTTTCATCCGAATTTGGGCAGCTTATAAGTCCCGACTTGGTCGGGTAGCGCAAAATCCTTGGCCAAGAATGAGCGATATCTCCGCGCCTTATCCTATGCCAAGTAAGATACTATCTGAAAGCTCGAACGAGCCAAGCAGCTTCTTAAACACCCCAAGATGAGGTTAGCGCCTTGCGGTACTTCAGTAGAGGTGAAGGACCTCCCTCTACTCAAAAGAGACATACGAGCTTTCTTTCCAAAGAAACACCTGTTTCGTTCTACAAACAAAATCATGTTTACCGCATGAGTTCGCACGACCGCCCAGGTCTCCCTTCAAACAGGAACAAATGACCTCCCCTACTAAGAACCGAGCTGCGATTTTGGCAAAAAATAAAGCGGCAAAGTGTGCTACGATACGGGAGTGAGAACTCTCGACACAAAAAGAAACAGAAGCTAGGAGAAAGGATAAACTTTCTTTATTTCATTACCAGCGAAACGAATTACAACCACCTAAGAGGCATTACAAGTGCGTTGAAGCACGAGAAATGAAGACGAGTACATAGCTCGGACGAACTGCTCCAAGACAGCTTCGGGTAACAATGAAACTTCGGCATCCGGTCCAACAAACTGGACAAGCCACGAACCAGTCAGCTCGTGCTGATAATGAGCAAATGACTCGGCCCGACTGTTGCGACCAGCTTCAGTTAATAATGATATATCGGCATCTGGCCCGAGATATCAGAGAAATCAGAAAGGGTGGATGAGCTTTGTCCCAAGCCACCCATCTGTAAGCCCTCCGACGGGTGGGAAGAAAGCTTGCGGAATATGATAACGGGGTACTCCCCCAAATTGAGTGTGCACCGCTAGCCACTGCCCAAGTCAAAAGGCAATGTACTAGCGGACAACACACCATCACCCCTCCTCACGTGGCAAAAGATTCCTCGGGCAGACGAGCCCAGGAATCCAAATCAGGAGAGGAGGCGAAGTTCATGTAAGTCATGGGGAGCACGCGTACACTTCCTGTCTTGCGTCCCCCAAGGCGAATCACAAAGCACGCGTACACAGGAAGCGTATATGTGCGCTCTCCATGTGATCTCTACGAACCTCCCGTGCGCTCTCTATACGATCTCCGAAACTCCTTTCTTGAGGACGAGCCACCCTCCAGCGGCTCCTTCATCACCCTAGCTGTCCGGAGGATGATGACTTGCAGAAGGAAAGCTCGGTCCTCTCGCTCTAAACCCTAGAGAGACAGGCATCATGTAAACCTTCATGATTCGTAGAGAAGAAAACTCTGGGATGGCCCAACACAGCCCTCTTTCCCCTTTTATAGAAGAAGACGAACCGGAAGCAGCTATCAGAACAGAAAGCCCCGAGACTCAAAATGCCTGACCCACGCCACCATGTGGCCTCCCGAGATGAAAACAGCGCCCCTCGTTGCGTGCCAAGCGCGTCGCATGAACCATGATGCATGCCAAAAGATTTTCTCTAATCCCGGATCACAAGCTTTAAATGCAGTAAATTGTCTGCCGATCCTACAGGTACTAGCATACCTGGGAGATCGTCCCGCGAAAATGATCCTCCAATGGAAAAATGCGGTTACATCATACACCAAAGTGACATTATTGAAAAAGATTGATACAGCGAAGGTCCCTCGAAAAGTGCCGGGGCAACCTTTTGCCGGCTGCAGAGCCGTACTATCTACTTCGGCGAACGAAGATTGACCTGCCTTGGAAAAGACAAAGCACTGACGGGAGTAATAAAGAGGCACGAGGGCCAAATATTCCTCGATAGGGACGTTTCGATACCCCATGGTCCGACTGACCCCCCTCCATCTTTGGAAGCCATCCTACTATCGCAAGCTCGGATGGACTAGCGGAGATCGGCGAAGAAAAATAGTTAACGATGGCCTATCACCTATTGGTATTTAATCCACTCCAGGCGAGAGCCCTAATCGCCCTAGCCATCAGCCCCAGTGCCACTGACATAAAATCTTGCTACGCGTCATCACCTCAGGACCGCTTGCGGGAAGCGAGGAGTCACCCTCTCTTTATCGAAAAGAATAAAGGGATGACAACGAGGATTCAACAAACCCCCTTGCTCGGGAACAAACTCCCCTCTTTTCGTTGAAGGCACGTCCACGATTTCATCGCTGATAAGGCGGACTACCCCGGTCCTAGCCAGGATGCTTCTGTGATTCCTGGTCCCATCCAGTCGACCGACCGCATCCCTCGGCCCCAGCCGAGCTATTTCATTTTCGGCCTTAGCCGAGCTATCGTATCCCTCGGCCCTAGCCGAGCTATTTTATCCTTCGGCCCTAGCCGAACCATTGCGTCATTCGGCTTAAGCCGAATTGAATCGTCTCTCAACCTCCTTTTGTACCAAGCTGTATTGTCGCTCAGCTCCTTCGTCGGGGCTATCCCTATGCCTTGGCCTCGACCAAGATGTTCCCTCAAATTCAAGCTAGAAAACCAACCAAGCGGCGCTCACAGTTGGGATAAAAATTTAAGACAAGAAATCATCCAAGAAAGACAAACAAACGAGAACAACTGATCCGTCTACTAATTTTCGATCGAACTACAAAAGGAAAGAAACAGAAAATACATATGGGGGCCCCAAGAGGTCAGGACTTGGGACCAGACCTGGCGTCTCCTGCGGTAGCATCAGTGGGTGCGTCACTTGGCTCCCCCTTTTTGACAGTGTCCCACCAAGATACCTCGGTAACAACGTCGACACCCAGAACAGCTTCGAGATTGACGTTAGAAATCTCCTTATATTCATCTTCCTCGGCCCCGGGGTGCGGGTCTCATAATATTCGGCTTCCAAACAAGACAAGTCCAGGTCGGGATAAGCTTGAGTAATCTTAGCCCGTGCCTCCTCTTCGCCGAATCGGAATGCATCGGTGCAGGCTGCCCTGCATTCCTCGGCAAATTGGGTAGAGTTCTTATACTCCTCCACCGCTGAAGAGGCCCGTGTGTTTGCCTGGCCAATTGCTTCTCCAATTTGGAGGACCTTCGGTGCCTCGAGTCCGCCTCCTCTTCGAAGGCCTTCAACCGCTCCTGAAACTCCTGGCTCATCTTGTTCACCTACGGACAAAAGCCAAGTAAGGCAAAAGTGAAAGGCCAAAACGGATAAAACAGATAACACCCTACATGCTCGTCCCGCCGAGCTAGTTCATCGCCCAGCACTTGAACCCTATTGAGAGCCTTCGATTTAGCCGATTGATTTTGCCAAAGGCTCTCTTTGAGTTCATCCACCCGGGACTGAGTGTCTCCAATCTCTTGATGAGTGTAGTCGAGCTCGTCAGAGAGCCGAGCAGCTCATTCGTCCGACCAATTTAGCCGATCCTTCGTTTCGGTGAGCTCTTTATTCAGACGGGTAAGTTGGTCCCTGCTGCCAACACTTGTGCTCCTCCTCCTCGAGCCTCTTGCTCCAGTTGCCCATATCTTCGGCGTGGCTGGCTTTCAACTGGTCCCATCTCTTATCGAAAAACCGCTGCATGGAATTGACCTTACCCTCGTGCTCTGCTTTGATCTGAGATAGCTCCAGACTGGCCTTCTCGGATTGCTCACGGAAGCCTTGAAGCTCGTTGACCTGCATTGCGAGTTGAGAGGCTCTTTCTCTCTCAACTGTAAGGACCTTACGAGTCTCCTCGAGCTCCCTTTGGGAGACTACCAAGGCTTGAGAAAGGCTGGCTATTGAATTTATCCTCTCCTTGAGGTTATCGACTTCTTTGCGGGCCCGAGCCCAAGCTCCGACAGCCAGATGCAAATGCCATTTCAACGCCCTCATGGTCAAGGCATTCTGTGAAAAGGATCACACATATGAGAACATAGTCAAACTGACCGATGAAAAACCCTGCTTCAGTATGATAACTTACCCGACACGCATAATCCAAAGCAATCATCATGAGGGCAAGGTCATCAATCTCGACGAGAAGGAAAGCTTCGTTTGGCACTCCAGTGTGCCTGAAGGCCACCTCGACAAGATCCTCCGGATCGTTCCCCTCTGCCGAGGAACTCTCGCCCTCTTGGAACATAGACCGCATCAAAGCAGAAAACATGGCACTCACCTCCGGATCACGTGAGTGGAAATTTACACTCAGGGAGCCAACTTGGGGACCCGCGGCCCCTGAGGCCCTCGTTCGGCCAACCTCCTCCACCAGATCCCTCATTTGAGAGGCCTTGGGCATTTTGGCTCCGGTAAGGGAAGCCCCGGCCCGAACGTCCCCTTTGCTCGACGGCTCCCATCCTACTCCTTCTTCTTTCTCTTCTGCTTCCTCGGACATTTCTCTACCCCCGGTAGACTCTCTTGAACTTCGGTTTCCCTTGGGGCCTCCTGTGCCTCGGCGGAAGGCCCTTCACTGGAAGATGTCCCATGAGTTTCGGTCGCTGGTTTGGCAGGTTCGGCTACCCCTTCATCCCTTGCTGGCTCTCCCACCAGCATCCCAGGCTGAACCTCAGCAGCTGTAGCTGCTTCTCCCACCTCGATCGAAGTGGGGGCCGCTCCCGCCTCCGCCTGCAACTTCTCCGAGCCATCGGCCTCCAATGAGGGAGACCAAGCTGCCCCGGCCACGGGGGTCTCCAAGTGAACCGACGTCGTTCCCTCGCCATCGTCGGACAAAACGACAGCAGGTGGGGAGGAAATTTCGGTAGCCTCCTCCGAAACCCCTGCAGTATCTTGATCTTCCCCCCTGACAGACCTTCCTCCGGCACCAAAGATCATGCACCGCTGGAACTTCGATACTTCCAGCTCGCGGCGACGAGGAGCGTCGATCATCACCATCTCTCTTGATCCCCCTAGGGCGGGAGCCGGAAAGGCGAAACCTCTTCTCGGCCCTATGCTTGCTACTAAAGCCGGATCTCCTGCGGTGCTTGCCCAGCTCCTCCCTCACCTGATCTACGAACGCCGACCTTTCGGCTGTAGGAGCATACGACTCACCCGTTAGCTCGCACAAAAATCGAAGTTGAAATCACATTAAGCTATTGGCTACAAAGTGATACTCACCGTGAGGATCAACAGGACTCAATCCGACCGCGAAGAGAGCATCCTCCGATAGAAGGGCGATGGCTGGAAGCACTTGACTGCCGTGTGACACGATCAAATCCCTTTTCTCCTGCTCGGATAACTCCGGATGCGCTTCTGGATCCTTTACATATCGTCCCCACACTCGAGGAAATCCAAGCCAATATTCCCTTCGACTATAAAGAATTACGATTTTTATTCCTTTATCGACGACGGGTTATCCGAAATCATCTTGAAAGACCTCCGGGGACCGATGTAAGGCCACTCTGAGGCCCTCCGGAGATCAGATTGTAGCACACCCTGAACATTGGAAGGGTCGCGGTTACCCTAATACGGCTGCACAACGAGATGAATCCGATGAGGTTGCGCTAGCTGTTGAGAGCCACCATGCTGAAGCATATATTGTAGAACATCATCACCTCCCGCACCAGTGGGTGAAGAGGAAACCTGAGGCCTGCCCTCAAACTTTGCTCATAACAGAATGCTTCGTCCCCTAATCCAGATGTCACCCTGTCATCAGCCGTCGGGAGCAACAAGGTAACATTCTGAGGAATCTTGTACAGGCGGCGTATCTGTTCTAGATCCGCCAGGGTCACCTCTGAAGCCTGATCGCTCGGACTCACCATGTTTCGATCGAAAGAGGCGCTGAGCAAGGTCGCTAAGAAAATGGAAATGAAGTTCTCTAAGGGAAAGTGAAAGAGCGCTACGAATAGGGATGGCGCCACTACGACTCCATTTTTCCCAAAGAAACCGCCTCAGGGAGAAGATAAGGCGTCTCAACCAAGACGTCCAGAACCACTGCTGCAGGCGCCGTGAAGATCGAGATCTCTACGTGGTGCTTCCCCAACTGTTGCCTTCGCTCCTAAGAAACGATGGATCCACCTCGAGAAGGCAAGATGGCAACATAGCATTAATTAGGGCATCCTTGCGTGGGCTATTAAATACAGATCCCTCCGTTCGGATCGTGCCACCTAAGTCTATACTCCCTATGCCCGAACCTACGCTTCGAACTAGGGAGTGGGGGGCATGTGTTGAGGGGTAAAATTGCCATTGCATTGATAATCGTGCGAAGGGGCTAAGGTCAGCCCCAGCCCCACTTGCTACGCTGCGCCTACAAAGAACGAGCTAGTTAGTATGATCCGGCGGATCAAGCAACCCGTAGCTCAGCTTCCCTGAACAATCTATAGCTTGGTTTCCCCGAGCAACCCATAGCTTGGTTTCCCTGAGCGATCCATAGCTCGGTTCCCCCGAGCGATCCATAGCTCGGTTCCCCTGAGCCATCCATAGCTCGGCTTTCCCGAGCCATGATAGAGATATAGACTAAAAGATATGCTTTATGTTATATCTTTACATTTTAATGAGAATTCATTTTGAGCAATGTGTGCCATTTACTATATATGTGTATGTGTCTAGTATTTACAAAGAGTATTTGATCTAGTGTGTAGAGTACGGCTTACACACAGAAGACTAGATCATCGGTTCTTTTGGAATACAAGTTTATGTTCATAGTTTTAGATGGAATTGGACACCATCAGTAGAACTGTAGCACAAATTTTTAGTAGGTCTGTCTTGACTAATGGGAATGGTTTATTCTAACTATTTATGCTAGTACACTTTGTGTGTATTGAACAGGACCCAGTTGAGTTAATTATTTTATACTGACTTTATAAAATAATTTAAAACTAATGAATATTATGATTAATTATGCTCTTAATCTGAATTCTATTTCTAGACACGTGTATGTAGTGATTATTGCTTTGATTACACATAGAGTGAGATCTATATGAGTCAATAAACTCAGTGGGTTGGGCAATAACATTATATATATGGTGAACATTAATAGTTGAAGGAATCCACGTCCTGTTAATTTGGATTGATGATATCTCCTTGAGAAAGCTTATAAGTTTGATTGTATCAAATCTTGCAAGTGGATTTTGAATCCGATACATTAAATAAGTTAAGTGGATAAGTCTCAAGGATAATAAAGCCAATTAAATTATATTATCAGTAATTAAATTTAATTGGTGGATATCTATAATCTTAACGTGGGAAGATAATAAGTATTTAATATTAAAGGCTCGAAAATATAAATTCAAATATAATTAGGAGTACAATTATAATTCTTTAGTGGAATGAATTGTAATTTACGTAATTGAATCCTAACCCGGGGTAGATTGGGAGATTTAATTACGTGGGAAGTCCTTTTCATTTTGCCTATTGGTTCCTATTGTAGCCCTATAAATACCCTCTCAGTTGGTTGCTAGGGTTAAGGTTTTGAGAACGTTTTTGAGGAAAAAGAAAAACAAGAAACCCTAGGTCGGCCGAGAGATCCCACCATCTTGTGAGAGAAGGAAGGTATTTCGGAAATACGGTGGAAGGCTAAAAGGTTGAGGTCGAGCAATCGAATCAAAGTGTTCCAAAGTTCAAATCTGAAGGTATGATCTCTTGTACTCATAGATTAGAACGGTAAAAGTTTTTTTTGTATTACTCATATACGCTATAGCCGTGATCTTGGGGGTATTCCGCACTCCCCATAGCTCGGTTCCCCGAGCCATCCATAGCTCGGTTCTCCCGAGCCATCCATAACTCGGCTTCCCGAGCCATCCATAGCTCGGCTCCCCGAGCAACCCATAGCTCGGTTTCCTCAAGCAATCCATAGCTCGGCTTCCCCGAGTGACCCATAGCTCGGCTCCCCCGAGCAGCCTCCGAGCAATCCATAGTCCGACATGCACCTCCATGGAACCTTTCGCGAGAGAGCCCAAGTCTAGTGTAACAGAATCCCAAATGAAGATCATATCGAGGAATGGCCCAGGATCTGCAATAATGGCCTAGGACCTACGCAGTCATCGGATCGCAAGCCATCAGAGAGCTCTCCCAGCCGTCGATCCTTCAATGGACAAGATACGGATCCCCCGGCCTCACAACAGCTTGATTCGAATCATCTCCATATCCCAACAACCTTTGAACCTTACAGAAGGCGCTCAAGATTCAGGTGATTGCCTATAAATAAGACACTCCCAGATTCTCTCAGGTACGCGCACAAGCTCCCGTACACAACCCCTGGCTCAGTCTCAGCATCACTCTCTCTTTCACTGCTCCCCCTTTTCCTTTTCCGCCATTGGCGCTCCGCACGAGCTCTCGATTGGCTACCCATGGAGGACTCCCCAAAGAGATCCTTCTCCTCATTTCTATTGATCGTTGATCCCCACTGACTAAGCGTCGGAGGGTTTTCCGCAGAGGGCCACCCCCAACGCCTCTCGCGTGAGGACTTCTTTGCAGGTCCGCCCAGGAGGAAGCCCGATCAGGAGACCGATCGCGCCCGAGTCGAAGGACAGATTCCGGCGGCAATAGTAACCATGTCGGTTGGCACGTGAGTTGCATCAGTTCCAGCTTGAATGACGAGACTCTCAAATGTGATGCTCTACAGAAGAAAGAAGAGCGAACTGTGACAACCAAGTTAAGGGCACCGAAATTGTAATTCTAACACTAGATAGAACCCAAAATTGCAGCAAGATTTTATGTTCAATTGCCACATTATGTCCACCATGACCACATGGGTTAACGTAGACTATCAATTGAGCCTACCCAAGTGAAAATTCTTGACATTCTTGCGTGTGTTTCACCCTTGGTGTAAATTCTTTGAATTAAACTGTCTATTTGAAGGTACTCAAATAATTCATGATTAACAAATGTTGAATTGCTGCTGCTGTGTCACTAATTAGGACAACCCAAGATTAGTGAAATGCCGATATTTCAAAAAGCCCTAAACCTTCTTTTTGTATAATAACTTAATTATTTCTTTTAGATTACTTAGCTGATTGGATCCAAACGTATATGGAAGTGAACACTTTGACCATTTATTTTCTGATATCTCTTCTTTCAAATATAACTACTTTTCTAGTTAACTGAAATTCAAAAATCATTTATTAAAGAATAAAACATAATCAATCTCTCAAAAACCAAACAAAAAAATAAAGCTTTTGGTCATGAATATAGCTTGGAATAAGCCGAGTCTTGCCAGAAGAACATCTATGACTGGAATTGCTCTTTCTAGAATAAACATTCTCCATTAGTCATTTCTCTTTGTTATATTGGCAAAAAAACTCAACCCTACACTTAATCTTGCAAGAAAATAAATAAATACATAAATGAAAAGAACCAAGGGTAGAAGAATAAATCATTAAAGGACCATAGATGAGGATTTTACCTTCACGGTGATTTTAGGCCTCTGTGATCTGCTGGCCGTCCAAAGGATCAACGCAAAGGAGGAGAAGAGATCAACGAAAGCCATGATGAACTCGAAGAAGTAAAGCCGCCGTCGAAACCCCTTCCTCTCCTCCTCGTCCGTAATGAAGCCTTCTTCCTCTATGACTGTAAACTCCTTCCATGCCTTCTTACCCTTGCGGCCACCGCCCTACCCTCTATTATTGTTTAAGATCTTCCCAAACCACCAGGCTTCAATGTTGATGTCCGAACACGGATTGGAATTAAGAAAAATTAGATACAAGTTCACCATCTAAGTTAGATTCTAAGAGATATAGGATAACCATTACCCAAAGAAACTCAACTAGAGATACGGAGCTTTAAGAACTAACCACTTTGAAATCCACCTAACAGATACAGAGTTTGATAAGAGAGAAAATCCTCTCCGATACTTAAATTGAAATTTTTACCAACTTTATTTCAAAGGCTTACATGACTAGGTATTAATTGAAGACTTTGAACAACCCTCCAAGCTTGAGTAACTTCTAAACTTAATATTAGCTAATGACTTCAAGAAATTATCTGATTATTAGACCCATGGAGAAAGGAAAAGACTTGAAAAAAGAGAAGGATTTCTTTCTATTTCTGAGTACATGAGGCTGCATAACCTTTCTTAAGAAAATTCATTATAACTTTCTAAACAAAACTCTAAATAAAGATCAGTAAAATGCTTTGGAATCTTAACTTATTAAGCTTTCCAAAGATATATTATTTGCCTAATAAAATTCTAGACAATAACTAAGAGACCATTGAAAGCATTTTTAATTCTTTTGGTTCCCAATTCATTACTATCAAAGAGGACACTCTTGTGTCGATCTTCCCTAGTTGAAAAAGACTCATCCTTGTGTCTTTGATTTGTTTTCTCTAGGGTAGAGTGACCAAATCAACAACATTAAAAGTATCTGAGATGCTATAATTTGGGTAGATTAATCTTATAAGCATTTGGCCCAATACATTGAAGAACCTTGAAGGAACCAGTAGCCCTTGGATGGAGTTTAACATACTTTCCTCCAAAAAAAATGTTCCTTTCAAAGATGAACCCATACTAATTAAGTCTCCTTCTTTCAATTCAACATGCTTCCTATGTTTGTTGGCATTCCTCATATACTTTTCATTCTGTTTAGCAATCTTTCCACGAACGTTCATAGTGTTTCTTAATACTTTTTACTTGCTTTTCAGTGTCTATGCTAAAAGTAGTAGGAAGTGGCGTTAAGTCCAAAGAACTTATGGGATTTTGGCCATAGACAACTTGAAATGGACTAAGATCAGTAGCTTGACTTATAGATTGATTGTGAACAAATTCGATTTGTTCCAAATAAGATCCCACTGGCATAAATTCTTCCCTATATAACATCTTAAAAGATTTTTCATACTTCGATTGACAACCTCAATCTAACCATCAGTTTCAGGGTGATAAGAAGAACTAAAATTTAGATTAGTTAAATTTTTCTCCAAAGAGTGCACCAAAAATATCTTAAAATTTTTGAATCTTGATAAGAAATAATGGATTTTGGAATTCCATGTAGTTTCATGATCTCTATAAAGTATGAGTCAGTAATATGAGAGGCATCAAAGGTCTTATTGCAAGGAACAAAATGTGCCATTTTGGAGAAGCAATGACAACCATCTTGAGTCTTTGTTCTTTTGAGTTCTGGGCAAACCAACTAGAAAATCCAAACTAACATCCTCACAGGGAGCATTAGAATTGGAAATGGAGTATACAAACTAGTATTTTGGTTGCAGCTTTTGGTTATATAAAAAATTCTACAATGCTTCGTACCTACTAATTTCTATTTCTATTTTTGGCTAGTAAAAATTTTCTTATACAAGAGCCAAAGTTTTATCTCACCCAAATTGTCCTCCAAGATCACTTTCATGAGCTTCCATGATAATTGACTCCCTTAAAGAACATTATGGAATACTTAGGTGATTGGCTTTGAAAAATAGCCATCGTGTAGCAAAAAATGGCATTGGAAACCATTTTTATAATTTTTAAAAATTTAGCAAAATAAGGATAATTTTCATATATAAAGTTCTTTTAAAATTTCAAATCCCAATACTTTCACCTGCAATTACATAAGCAAAGAATATTTTCTGCTCAATGCACCAAATACAATATTCTTAGATTCAAACTTATACTTGATAGCAAAATTATAAGCTTGAAAAAAATCAACCCATGAAGCATATCGCCTACTGAGTTTTTGTTCACTATATATTTCAGAGTTTTATGATCTAAGTAGTGAACAAATGGTTTAAAAAGAAGATATTGATTCCAATGATTTAATACTCAAAAAATTACATAAAATTCTTATCATAAGCAAAGTAATACTTGTTAGACTCATTCAATTTTTCACTAAAAAGGCAATTGGTTTACCTTCTTGGCTAAGAACAACACCAATTTTCATAATAGAAGCATCACAATCAACCTCAAAAACTTGATCAAAATTTGAAAGTAAAAGAATAAGGGCTTTCATGACCTTCTTTTGGATGAGTTCAAAACTCTTTTCTGCTTCACAAGTCGCCATCTCCTTTCAAACATTCAGTGATAAGAGCAATAATTGAACTGAATCATGTGATGAATCGCCTATAGAATGAGGCAAGTTCATGGAAACTCTAAATGTCATGGAGTATTTTTGGCTCAGGCCAATTTATAATAGCTTCAACCCTACTTGGATCCATCTTTATTCTATCTTTTGATACAACACAGCCCAAAAAATGAGTGAATCTGTGAAGAATTTGCATTTGCCTAAGTTAACATAAAGCTTTTGCTATTGCAAAGTATCGAAAACCTCACAAAGATGCTACAAGTGTTGCTCTTCACCTTTGCTATATATGAGAATGTCATTAAAGTATACAACAACAAATTTGCCAATATATAAAAATATAATTCATTAAGCGTATAAATGTACTAGGAGCATTAGAGAGACCAAATGGCATTATACCATCCATTCATAAAGACTATCTTGTGTTTTGAAAGCAATCTTTCATTCATCTCCAGGTCTCATTTAGTTTTGATGATAACCACCGCAAAGATCAATTTTTGAGAATATTCGAACACTATAAAATTGGTCTAGTAGATCATCAAGTCGAGGAATGGGGAAGTGATAGTCAATAGTAATCTTATTCACAGCTCTTCTATTTACATACATATGTCAAGACTCATCCTTCTCAAGATAAGGAGAGCTGGTATAACATAAGGACTCATGCTTTCCCATACCAAGCCTTTTATTAAAAGATCACCCATTTGTCTTTGCAATTCTTTATGCTCCTTTGTACTCATTCTATAAGCTACTTTATTTGGTAAAACAACTCTTGGTATAAGAACAATACAATGCTGAATATCCCTCAAGAGTGGAAGATCAGATGGAATTTCTTTAGGAACGATATCATGATATTCTTCAAGTAATTGCTTGATTATAGGAGGTGAAACTCTATTGTCCTCATTTTCCTCCAAAACTATAAGAGTATAAGCTTCATTGCTCATTTTTAACTCCTTCCTGCATCTTGAGAATGTTAGTAAACTATTTTTCTCCTCTTTTTGAAGGTTTGAAAACTTTTTCCAATATAGAAGGAGCTAAAATGACCTTGATACCATCTTTGACAAAAGTATAAGTATTTTTATATCCATCATGAATAGTTTTTCTATCAAATTACC
>UESW01003229.1:0-48279 GCA_900491605.1 Calamus simplicifolius | reverse complement strand
GCTATAAATGATCAAATATTTTGATGGTAGAAAGTGAAAGATTTTAGCAATAATGAGAATAAGATAAACTCCACTGATAAAGAATTTCATGGGAATTTTCATCTGTTAATAGATTTCTAAATCAAGATATCTATTCATTAATTTATCGTGCATACTTATTGTACCTTTCTTCATAGTTCCTAAGTAGATATCTTTCTCCAGGATGGATAAATTATCAATCATCCATAAGTGGCATAATTATTGTTAAGAAAATAGGAGGGAGATGATTTTATTTTTGATTATTATCAGTTATGGATTATGGTTAAGGTACATCTATTATCACTTTCAAGTCATAGAGAGATTACTATAATTTTCAATTATGTCTTTCGGATGGTAAGTGCATTTTCAATCTTTATTGACCTTATAAGTCTTGTATCCATCTGAGCTAGATTAGTGAAGTCACTTTGAGATATTTGAAGGGTTTAAATTAGTTGGTCATGTTATGGCATAGACATTGCATAATCTATAGATGATTTTGATAATCATTGGTAACGAAATAATCGATTCAAGAATTTGAATCATTTAAATTGCATTATTTATTGAGGATATACTGACCTATTCAAGAGAAATTGATTGGTTATGGTGGTATTATTGATAAATATGAAGGAGATAAATTAATTACTGATGATTAATGATGGCACTATTATTCAAAGAAATTAAATTAGTTGATTATGATAATTATGAAAGATATCCTAAATGATCCTAAATGATTGGCATAATGTTCATTGATGTTAGCTTGAAGTATTCAAGAGTGAAACCTAGTATGTTATGATGATTGAAATAAGTGTCGTAATGATTAATGGCACATTCAACTATTTATGAGTTGAGAGAGCATTGGAAGAAAACTATCTTATATTAATTCAAAGAACTTGGAACTGTCTTATCGAGGAATTAACAGTAATTGATATAGGTTATTAACCTTAAGAATGGATGACATAATACATGTGATGGACTCTATGATATTTATGATGATTGTGTTGTGAGAAGTTAAGGTATTAAAAAAAAAAAGGGATGACAGGAAAGAAATACTTCTTAAGGAATTCAATTTTATTTGGTAGAAAGATCAAATTAATTTTGAAAGTTGGATATGTCATTTGGGTACCTAGGAATGAAATAAAAGTTGCTAGTGAGTATCTTTAATGGTACAAAATTTGTGGACATTTAATTTCGAGGATGAAATTTTAGTGGGTTAAATGTTAATATTTGTTTTGGTTTAATGGTAAACTGCGTCTGAACCCATTTGTCTCACTCTCCTAATTCGATGATGTCTTCATAAAGCTTTGTGGATTAAGCTGAATTTCTGTCCAGCCTTCCACCCTCAAATAGATGGACAATCTGCATGAACCAATTAGATTTTGATGATATACTGCGAGCCTGTGTGATGGATTTAGAAAGTGCTTGGTATAGCTTCTTACCCTTAGTGAAATTGCTTATTTATTGATTACCAAGCCAACATTCAAATGGATTCATTTAAGTTGTCTATGATATAAGGTATAAATCCCTTTTTATTGAGATGAAATGAGAGAGACAATTTTGGACTGAGCTGGTTTAGCAACTATGAAAAGTATCGTTAATTAAAGCAGCTTCATGTAGCTCAGAGTCAATAGAAAAGTTATGTTGATGTTAAAAAGAAAGATTTGAAATTTCAGGTTGAAAATCATTTGGAAGTTTTACTAATCAATGATGTGATGAGATTGTGTTAGAGGTGATTTGAGTCCACAATACATTGGGCCATTTGAGATTTTGATCAAAATAAGGAGGTGGCTTATAGCTTAGCACTGTCTTCATTACTCTTTGGGTTTTCAATGTGTTTCATATCTTTATGACTGAGGAGGTGTATTTCAAACCCCGTTATGTGTTAGAACTTGAACCGATTTAGTTTAAGAAAGAATTGACCTATGAAGATCATTTGTATGCATCAGGGACCAAGGATTAAGTTCTGAGATGGTGTAGCATTCCTTATGATATGGAGTTGGGGAGGTTGCATACAACCTTGCACTGCCTCCGATCTTATCTGGTGTTCACAATGTATTCCATGTATCTATGTTGAGGAAGTATGTTTCAGACCCCAGTCATGTTATAGCTTATGAGCCTATTCAGTTGAGGAAGGATTTATCATATGAGGAACATCCTGTGCGTATCGTGGACCGCAAGGATCAGATTCTGAGGCAGCGTACCATCCCTTATGTCAAAGTTCAGTGGAATAATCACTCTGAGAGGGAGGCTACTTGGGAGCTGGAGGAAGAGACGAAATCAAAGTATCCACAATTATTTGAAGGTAATTTATCTATCTTAGATTGTTGACTTTTGAGATTTATAGTATACCAATTTCGAGGCCGAAATTTTTATAAGGAGGGGAGGATGTAGTAACCCGGTTCAAACGAACCACATTTGGTTTGGATGAACCAGGCTTGGTTCAAATGAACCAAGCTCCAGTCTGTTGGGTTCCCCGGGCTGACGCTTCGCTCCAGGTGAAGCGTTTAGTCTTCCGAGAAACCCCCGATCCGAGGTGCTGCACAGGTGATTAAATAGGAAGGAGGAGGACTTCTTCCTTCACGCTGGCGCGCTTCATCCTCAGGTACGTCCCCTGCCACAGAGAGAGAGAGAGAGAGCGAGAGAGAGAGAGAGAGAGAGAGACAGAGAGAGCGAGGGAGACAGAGAAGAAATGGGACCGGCCGATCCTTGGTTCAGGCCCGGCGGCGTGCTCGCCGCCTCGCCGGGCCTGAGCTTTGGCCGACGACCCGGCACCGGGGAGGTGTCCGGCGGGGTGGTGGTGGAGAGAGAGAAGAGAGAGGGCCAATCGGCCCTCTCTCGCGCGTGGTTGGTTCGGGCCCGGCGGCGTGCTCGCCGCCTCGCCGGGCCCGAGCTTTGGCCTGTCGCCTCCACCGGCGCCGGGCGTGCGTCCGGTGGAGGTCCGGCCGGCCAAGGTGGCCGGCCGTGCCGCCGGCACAGGGTGCCGCACGGATGAGAGAGAAAAAGAGAGAAATTGAGAGGGAGAGGAAGGGATTGGTGGCCGGCCCGGCGGCGGCGGCCGGGCCATCCTCAATTTAGCCGGCGGCGGCCCTGGCCGCCGGCGAGATGCCTGTCCCCTGTTCGGTGAAACAGGGGATCGGATGGTTTGGAGTGAACCGGGCCGGCTGGGCCGGCCGGTTCAGGGCCTTTTGGGCCGTGCAGCAAGAAAGTTTGGGCTAATTTTTGGGCCCCGTAACGGGCCGGGATTAGCAAAATAATTATATGGCTAGAATCTGGGTGAATTCTAGTTTCTTGGGGTATTTTTACTTCCCAATTGGGTGTGTATAGTGGGAGATATTCGAGCCCAAAGTTGGGCCCGTGAACTAGTCTGGGTAAATTCTAAGGGTCATTTTAATATTCTTTGCTAATAATTAATTGTGTAAAATGATCCTGTAGGTGCTCAGACATCTGACTAGATGATATACCTTTGGATTGCGTACTGAGGTAAGTAAGCCAGTTATCAGTATTTAATAAATTATTCATTATATGAATATTTAAATTGTGAATTATATTGTGACATAAAGAATTGTTATGGATATTGGCTAAATTGTAAGTAGATGAATATTATGAACACATGTTGTTTATGTGCTATGATTTCATATGGATGCTACGCATGAGAGATGCAGTTATTATGACATTGATATGATATATTACATGCAATTGCTCAGTAGGTATAATCCACTGTTTATGCAATATAAAGATGTTATTGATATGTTTGTGAATGATGTGAGGTACTGTTATGTGTCGCCGCGGTTCTCCTTTATCATATCATACCACACACACGTCTAGAGGATGTGTTCTGCTTGTTTATACCACCTACACGTCTAGAGGATGTGTTCTGCTTGTTTATGCCATTCACACGTCTAGAGGATGTGTTCTGCTTGGGTTCGAGATGGCATCACGCATCTAGAGGATGTGTTCTGAGTTACTATGAGGTGGCATCACACATCTAGAGGATGTGTTCTGCTTGGTTCGAGGTGGCATCACACATATAGAGTATGTGTTCTAGTACATTATGATATGGCATGACCCTGGTATTTGGACCCTTTCAGTAGGGGATGCTTGTTGGTACACTATTGAGATATTGCAGGGCCGTGGGTCACATTTACAGCTACCATTGAGAGTATAAACAGTGGGTTTACTTACATTGCATGTTTGAGTAATTGTGGAATGGTTAAGCATGCAAATCATTTATGTGCTTATTGATTGCTATGCTATGATTTGACTGTATAACATGGCTTACTTATTGAGTGTAAGCTCATTAAAAATCTTCACAATGTTTTTCAGAGCCTCGAGATTGAAGAAGGAACCATAGGGTCGTTGGAGCTTCTATTTAAAATAAAGTGGATTCATATATTGATGTAACCCCAGTAATGTTTGCGTGTAGGGCTTGTAGCCCAAATCTTTATTATGGATTGTATTAAAGTTTGGACTTGAGTGATATATAGGTTGTTGCCTTTCTTGAATTCAGTGTCATGATTCGGGACGCCTTGCATGCCTGGCATGCGGCGGGTTGTCACCCTAGCTCAAAATTTTTGGGTCTGGGGCATGAAAATTCTTCTCCTCTTTCTTGCTTTTGAATGGATCTTCCTTGAGTATTCTCTTGAAGCTCGGAAAAACAGATGAAGAACAGGAACTAGGGCTTGCTTGTTTGCTTCATCAAACTTAGAAATCTCTTCAAAATGAAAGTGTGAAGACTTGGGATTTCTCTCTTTTCTCTTAGAGAATCAATACGATCTTTCCTTTTGCTTTTTTTCCCTCTGATTTTCTCTCAGATTTTTTCTTCTTTTTCTTCTCTATTTTTCTTTTTCTCATCTTCAAACGGTCACATCCCTCATGCTCTTATAGATCATTCCAAAACTAAGAATAGATGAAAACTATCTGTTAGAATCAAAATGGAAGAAAAGTTAGGAACAAATAAGGTAATAGCCGTTGAGATTTAAAATAAAAAGTAAGGTTTAGAGATGTTCTGACACATCTGAAAGTCATTTCTGACAATCTGGAGTCAGCTCTGACTTTCCTGGGGATGACTCTAACTTGAAATCCCCAAAACAGCCCGATTTGGAGTCTGCTCTAACTTTTCTGGGGTCAACACATTTTTCTTCTGGAGTCAACTCTAACTCCTCAGGTGTCGACTCTAATTTGAGACCCAAAAACCATCTCTCTATTTTCTGCTGGGGTCGACTCTGCAAGTTCCAGGTGTCGACTCTAATCCATGCCGTTTTTGGAGTCGACTCTGTGATTCTAGGTGTCAACTCTAATGTCTGCAATCTTACCTTGACATTAGAATTAAACTTCGAACTTGATTTCTCTCAAAATTTTGATCATTTAAACAAGTTATAAACTGAAACACTTAATCAAAATCATTAGTAACTTCATGAGTTATACTCAAATAGTTTTGTTTATCATCAAAATTAATAATTGGGTCAACATACCTTGATGAAATGTTTGTCATTTAGTCTTGAGTCTCTTAGTTCATCCTTTGACTTTCCAAGTATATCAAGAAGGGTTCCCACGATGCTCTCACATATATTTTTCTCAATATGCATTGCATCTAAGACATGACGTACATAAAGAAACATCCTTTATCCTTTTCTGCAACGAAAAGTGGATCTCTTTTGAGTCAGAGCCCAGAGGTCGGTCTTGCCGCCTACCACATCTGCCAATTGATGCGGTGACTATTTTACCCTGCATCAGTACTAAAACAGAAAGCTTAGTGACCTACTACAACCAGTGTATAAGGGCGTTTAGCATCATCCAACAAGTGAACGAATTTCTCTATATTACATTCAAATAGATCTCTTGTTGCTTCAACCATTTTCACAGCATTGATGTCATCATTGTATGGAAGACGACATTCTTCAGCATTTAAAGTACACTTGTCTTCTTCAACATTACATATGTTTTTGCTATGCCATGTCATACGTCATAACTTGAGTCGATACCATTACAAAAAGATGATCTTTAACCACTGTGATATTATGAACTTTCATATTCCCATATTTTACGCATGGACATTGTATGAAACTAGGGTCACATAAATTTCTTTTAACATAATTCAAAAAAACTTTGACACCGTCCTCATATCTTTTTGTACATCTATTACTAGAGTACCATGGTCTGTTTAAATTTAAAAATACTAGTAACTAGTTTATTAAATCAACAAATATAATTAATTTTATCTAACAAACTAATTAAATTTATCAAACCACATACAAGTAAAAAAAATTGAAAGATGACAAATAAATTAAAAAGATAAATAATAACTTATAGTGATTCAGCTTTCTTTGCTTTGTCATCAATCTCTTTGGACCTACATTCCATGCCTAGTGAAGTTTTCTTCAACTATTTTTCTGAAAATATAATCATACAGATAAAATTTTAGATATATTTTAAATGGAATACTTCTTTGTGATTCCATCGAGAAGACGAACAAGAAGGAAAAAAGTGAGACTTCTTCTCCAGTTACCCTCACTGTCCAGTTCTCCGAGAAGTAAGTAAAAAGAAACCAAGTTAAAGAAAATTGCACCAAATGAACCCCCCTCCCTTCTTCCTCCTCATCTGCAACACCCACTGATAACCAAACCCTAACCCTAATTTCAAGCCAGAAGGAAAAGCAGTAGAAGAAGAAGATGGAAGGATAAGGTTTGGGATGCAAGGAGATGCCTTCTCGGTCCTCTGCCAACCTTCTTGACTTTGCCGCCGCCGACTCAAACTTCTCCTCGTTGCTTCGCCACCCCGCCCGCCTCCCCATGTCATGGACCCATGCATCCTATCCACAACCGGTGTCGCTGATGATGTCTCTCCACCGGACACACTGGAGCGCCAGATCATCGTATCCCACCACCTCCCCCTCTGCACAACCCCCGACCCCGCTGGCCCCTTCGGCTGGTCCTTCTCCTATGACCCCGATGCCCTTGTCCTCTAGCTCTACTCTGGCCTCCCTGCCAGCGCCAAGGTCCTCCACGTCGGCACCCTCTACAGCCTCCTCGACGGCCTCGACCATGCCCACCATGATGCCTTCGCCACCCACCTCCATCGCGAGTTCAGCTGTGTCCCCATCCTCCTTCCCCCCGACCTCCATGCTCATTTCTACCACGGCTTCTGTAAGCACTACCTCTAGCCCCTCTTTCACTACCTCCTCCCCCTCAGTCCCTCTTCCCTCGGCATCCTATATTTCAATGAAAACCCTAGGTGATGCGACCTCCACCAAGCCACAATATCCTCCGCCCGACTACCCTTCCCCCTCCTCTTCTCCCTCCCTCAAACCTAAAACCTAGGATATAGAATCAAGAACAAGAAAATAACAAGAAACCCTACCGAATTCGAATTTGG
This sequence comes from Calamus simplicifolius, assembly GCA_900491605.1. NCBI lineage: Eukaryota > Viridiplantae > Streptophyta > Magnoliopsida > Arecales > Arecaceae > Calamus > Calamus simplicifolius. Next base: position 40,893 of record UESW01003229.1, on the reverse strand, counting down.
TCGACTGGTTGGTGAGGTGAAATCGTGAAGGTTTGCAGGGAAGGTTGAGCGTCAAAGGAAAATCATGAAGGGGGATTCTTGGTGAAATCGTTAAATGAAATATAAGTTTGGGTATCGAAAGTTTATTTTAGAAAAAGAGGGGAAGTAAATTAGGAGAGAAAAATAGATAAATTTTTAGTTTTTTATTAGACTATGTCTTAATTAAAAATATAGTCTTTTTATATCATAAGATAATATAAGAATATGTTTTTAATTATAGATGTAGTCTTTTAATTTGAGAAAATTATGAAACGTAGTCTAAAATATTAGACTATATTTTTTACTAAAAACATAGTTTTTTTTCTAAAATCTAATGTAGTTTATTTAACTTTTCGTAGTAGTAGGAGAAACTTTTTTTTATCAAATTTGTCAACATCTATTTTTATACTACTAAATCTCAATCAAAAATAGCATAAAAATTTAAAAAAGTTGAGAAGTACTTTAATAAAATCTTACTAAATTTGTTTAGTTTTTCAAAAATCTTTAAATTTATTTTTTTTAGTAAAAAAATATATTATACTTTTAATTTTTATGAATAATAATTAAATTGATGCAGCGATGAGATGCTTTTGTTCTTCATCTCTGTGTTTTTTTTTGTTACAAAACGAGCGATCATACAATTCTCGTATGAATCAGCCCAGATACATCAGAAAACAAAATCTGCTGCAGAAGGATAGGACAGGGGTCGCCTGGCCTCCAAATCCATGGACCCGCATGCTGAGCAGCAAAGGCAGCCACCCAGTCCACCACCAAGTTGGCCTCACGATAAATATGGCGGATCTGGACGGAATCAACCTCCCGCAACATAGACCAACAGTCCCTCAGAATCGGATTTGAGGGACCATCTAAGCAGCTTTCCTTCAATAACCAAGAAATGACAGTCATATAATCCCCCTCAATCATAATCCTATGAGCATGGAGAATCCTGACAGCATACGAAAGACCCGCCCAAGCAGCACAGATCTCCGTCATAGGAACTAATGAGTCCAGGGAACCAAAACCTCCCGTCACCAAAAGATCACCCATCGGCCCCCAAATGATGAATGCAGATCCAACAGCTTTATCCCGGACACTCCCATCAAAGTTGATTTTGACATACCCTGGAGGGGGGGCTCCCAAGAGAAGAAAATCGTACGCTGGTTTGCTGTCGGAACAGCAGGGGAACCCCAAAGGCCAGAGGAGTCAAAATCAACATAATTAAAGCCACGGGCATAGTCCGATGCTAATAATCTGATCTGTCTCACAACACTATGATAAGAAATCCTGTCATTGGAGAAGATGATCGGATTCCTCGATAGCCATATATGATAAGCAGTGATAGACCAAAGACCACACTTACTCAAAGGACCGCACCAGATATCCTGAAAGAAAGATGATCGTGAGAAAGCCATAGCATCCAGGTCCCTAGGATAGCCCATAAGAACCCATATCCTTCTCGCTCTGGAACAGAGAAATATAGCATGGTCCGCAAATTCCTCCACCTGACTACACAGAGGACAAATCGGCTGGATAGACAGACCCCTCCGAGATAGAAGGAGGCAAGTAGGAAGGCAGTCCCAAAGAAGCTTCCAAATGAATAGCTAAACCCTGGGAGAACAGGAAGCTTCCAAATCCAGGCTACATCCTCTGTAAGCTGAGCCTGCAGCCTGAATATGTCCATAAGATCCCTAATGGGGGCCTTGGGAAGACAAGATCTCTGCCAAAGCCTGGAATCAGCAGAGAAACCAGGCAAAAGAGGCAACGAGAGAATCCAATGAGAAAGCTCCTCCCCGAAAAAATGGGTCACCGTGGGAATGTGCCATGAGGGGGGTTTAAGGAAATCAAATCCTTAACCCTAAGATTGGGGGGAACATCCATATTGATAAAGGAGGGCCACCGCATAAGAGGGAGCTCGGAAATCTAGGTATCCTTGACGACATCAATCGAAGAACCATCACCAATCATCCAAGAGATGTTGTCCAGAATAGCCTGACTATGTCTACAAATCTCCTTCCAATAGGACGAAGATCCCCGGGGCGACATAATAATCGAACCAAAAACCCAATCACCGTATCTCACATGCATCACAGAACTCCATAAGCTCTGAGGCTCCAGAAGGAAGCATGAGGCATGTCTAGCAAGAAGAGCTTCTCTTCTAACAATCAAAGACTGAATCCCCAGACTACCTTCATAGATAGGCATGCAAACCCTGTCCCAGGATAATAGGTGAATACCATGTCCCTCCTGCATAGAAGCCCAAAGAACATCTCTGAAGCATCTCTCAATCCTCCTCAGACAAGTGATCGGCATGACAGCATTCGAAAGGAGATACACAGGAAGAGAAGAAAGGACAGAACGAATGATGGTGACCCTAGCCATCATGGAAAGACTGGTGACCTGCCACCCCTCAATACGCTGGCAAACCCGTCTCTTAATCTCCACATAGTCAGAACAGTGAGCCCGTCTGCCAGTAATGGGGATCCCCAAATACATAAAATGGTCTGTTAGAGAAGTGATACCCGATAACTCCATAATGGCATCCCTAGTAGATCTAGGGGTCTTTGGACTGAAGCAGATAGATGACTTAAGAAAATTAACCCTCTGACCCGATGCCTGACAATAATGCTGCAGAATAGAATAAAAAGAAGCAGCATTATTAATGGAAGCCTGCCCCAAAAGAATACAATCATCAGCAAAAAGAAGATGAGAAATCAAAGGGCCCTCTCTCCCAGCCATGAACGGGACAATCCGACGCTCCTGCTGAGCCAGATGAAAAGCACGAGAAAGATCGTCCGTAGCAAGAATAAATAACAAGGGGGATAAAGGGCACCCCTGTCTCAATCCCACAGAAGAGTGGAAAAACTCAGTAGGGCTCCCATTGATGAGTAGAGAAAAGGAAGGCCTCAGAATACAAGCCATAATCCACTCAATAAAAAGATCATCAAACCCAAACTCCTGAAGAGAGCGCTTCAAAAAGGCCCAGCTCAGTCTATCATAAGCTCTCTCCATATCAAGCTTCACCGCCATGAGACTCCTTCTCACTGGGGCTCTTTGAAGATCATGCATAAATTCCTGAGCAATGAGGATGTTATCCGAAATAGAACGCCCTCGAATAAAACCCCTGCTCTATAGAAATAAGATGGGGAATCAAAAGCCAAAGACGACCAACCAAGAGACGAGCACAAACTTTATACAGAGTAGTGCAAAGGCTGATAGGTCTGAAATGCTACGGAAGAGAGGCATCGGACCGCTTGGGCACCAACGTGACAAGAGTCCGGTTCCAATCCAAGGGAATTTGCTTCAATTGGAAGACAATTTGAATCGCCTGAATCACCTCTTGACCAACTATATCCCAATAGTGGTGATAAAATAGAGGAGGAAATCCATCAGGCCCAGGGGCCTTGTCCGGACCAAGCTCCCATAGGGCCACCCGAATCTCCTCAGCAGTGATCGGTCTACACAACTTTTCATTTTCCTATGAAGAAACCCTCCTGGAATCATGAACCCTAACCACCGGATCCCCATCACTAGTGGAATCAGCCCATCTGGATTGAAAGAAATGGAGAAGCATATCCCGAATAGAATGGTGATCCTCCTGACCATACCCCTCCGCATCAACTAGCCTCCGAATCCTATTAACGGCCCGACGCTTTAAGGTAGCCTGATGGAAGAATCTGGTATTACGATCCCCCTCACAAATCCACTGAAGCCTAGACCTCTGTCTCTAGTACATCTCCTGCTGGCGAAGCAGAGAGTGATGACGAGCAAGCAAATCCTGTAGAGAAAAAAGGTTGAATCCAACAGAAACCCCTCCATGTCCTCCTTCCCCTGCAGAGCAGTAATATCGGCTTCCACCAGATCAATCTGTCTATCCAAATTCCCTACTTCAATCCTATTCCATTTGGAAAGACGGCGTCTAGCCAGCATCAGACGATGGGAAAGATGAGAAATAGCATTGCCCCTAATAGGAAGATGCCAAATTTGAGCAATAATAGACCAAGCTCCAGAATGGACTGTCCAGAAATGCTCAAATCTAAACTGTCTACACTGATACTGATCAACCTCAGTAGAAATCAAAATGGGGCAGTGGTCTGAAGCAATCCTAGGCAGGTGAGATACTGAAGCCGCAGGATGCTTATGAAGCCACTGGGCCATAGCCAAAGCTCTGTCAAGTCTCTCCCAAACACAAGCTGAGCCCTGATGATTATTACACCATGTAAATTGGGTCTCAGAATACCCCAGATCCAACAATCCAGAGGACCCTATAAAAGATTTAAATTCATTAATATCAGCTGAGGCCGTAACCCGTCTGCCCCCACATTTTTCATTGGCCTCAGTGATACAGTTAAAATCTCCCGCAACAATGGTAGGGAGACCTTGACCAAGGAGGGAAAGCAACTCAGCCCAAAGGATCCGCCTCTCTTTGTAATCCATGCTGGCATAAACAGTCAACAGCAGCCAAGGGTCAGAGGACCCCACAGAGATAAGAAGACCAATCTACTGGTTACACTGAAGAAAAGCCTCAACCGAAATAGTAGAATCACACCAAATAGCCAATATATCCCTAGACATACCTTCAGCCTCCACCGTATACGAAGACCAAGACCGGGAAATCTATCTCCGAAGCTGGGCCAAAGTATCACCAGACAACCTAGTTTCCAACAACACACATATGTCAAAATATATAATTGCATCAATCTATTAAACGAGGATCGAAAGGAAGGCTTTCGAGCTCCTCGAACATTCCATTATTAGAATCTTCATTTAACACTAGAGGAAACTGGGACCTCTCCCTGGTCCTCCACCATGACCATATCAGGAAGGCACTCACTAGCAAGGGTGCCCCCATCAGTCATCATTAAAGAATCAGCCTTCAGTCCATCTGAAACAACGTCTAAAATAGCAGGCCGAAGAGACTGCGCCGATCATAGTGAGTCTGAGTGCCGACCCATAGTATCTTCAATTGATTCCTCCACGGTCAAACCGACATTCCTTTGAGAGCTGGGCTTGCTCACCTCCTGACCATCTTCATGAGAGCAAGGTGGCAGTGACAGTTTGGCTAGAAAATAATGAGCCACCTCGATACTTTTTGGCAAAGGAACTTTACCTTTGCCCTTCCTTTTAACAACTTTGGAGATAGTTCTCGGAGCCGGGCAATCAACAGGTCTAGCCCTTTTCAGGGGGCTAGGAAAAGCATCCCACTGCCCTGATCACTGCCACAAACCAAACCCAATCCATAAGAGGCAAAAGGGTTTGCATTTGGCTGATCCTGAGAGGACCCAACTTCAGCAATGCTCTTTAGCTTACCCAGCAACTTAACCTTCTCGGAAGCTACAGAACTGGCACGGGTAGCATGAACTGGCACGGCCTCAAATACTGAAGAGGGCACATTCTTCCCCTTCTGAACCTCGCCACCAGTTCCAGTTGAGCCTTGATCAGACACAATCACCATCTTCGACAGTGGGGGCACTTTTCGGTGAGCCACCTTCACCCGCAAGCTCCACCCGTCTGACTCGCCAGCCTCCGATCGATACTTCTCCTGATTCAGCTGGGACGCAGAATCACTGCCAAAAACTACAGAAGTAGACTTCAGATTAGGCTTCTTCCTCACCTCCCGCTTGGCTCCAGGGACATCCCGACGTTGACGAATAGCAGTCAACCAAGATCCAAAAACAGGGGATGATATTTCAACCTCCTTACACAACCCAGCCGGCATAGAGCAAGGCCCCTCCAAGTGAAGCGATCCACAGCTAGAGCAGTATCCTTCCAGAAATTCATAAATAAATTGCTGCCAAAAGGGAAGGTTAATGCCCTGCACACGGGTTCCCGGCCGAAGAGGACACCGGAGATCCACCCGCAAACAAATTCTAGCAAATCCTCCTCTGCTTTTGGCCAAAGTAGATGCATCAACATAGTGGAATTGGCCTGCAGACTCAGTGATCGCCCTGAGGAAGTCCACCTTCCAAAATTCCAATGGAAGGTTCGGTAATCGCAGCTAGATTAGGGCAAAGGGGATGGCATCCACAGTCGGAATGAACTCCGGCTTCCACCGTTCCATTCCGATAATCTGCCCGTTAATGACCCATGAACGATTCATCACCAATTCAGTAGCATTCGGGTCTTCAAAATGGAATATGTGGCATCGAAATGCCAAGCTAATAGGCTTAATTTCCCCCTGAATTCTGGCATGGCGAAACTCCCTGACAAATGCCTCTGCCGGAACCCATTTCTGGAACGACCGAGCAATGATAGCTCGCACCTGCCATTCCACCATCTCAGTCTTCAGCTCATCCACCGGAACTATAACCACCTCCGAAAACATGGACTCCAGCCTCGCAACTTTAGCTGGCGACAGAGACGACAAAACCCAGAAGAACCCAGCAGTACCCGTCTTCTGCCTAGCAGCTCGAACACCCGCATCCCCATCAGATGCCATAGAAGGCTAGGGGACAGCAAAAGAAGGAACCACCTAAAGAGCCGTAGTCGGAGGCGAAGACGATCATCGGAGATCACAACAGACCGGGGCCATGCACGAATCTTAAAGACAACCAACAGGCTGACACCGGAACACTCACTTGCACGAACCTCAAAGCACTCACCAGATTAAGCAAGTCAGAGATATTCATCTCTGTGTTTAAACTTTAAACCATCGCGCAGCCCCTTAGCGCTCCTCTTTCCTCCCATGAGATCGCACGCCTTTCTCTTTTCGGAATCACCGTGCCATGTCACCGAAAGCCCTTCCCACGTCTTGGAAGAACTGTGCGTTATTCCTGGATGGCTGGTTTCTTTTTCTCCCACGTTAGTCTTCCTCCCGTATGTGAGCCTCTTTCTTCCTGCTGTACATGAGTCCCACGAAGGCACTTCATGGGACGCTCTTCCTCCTGCGTTCTCTCCCAGCAAGCGTCACGAACGCGAGCTCCCGCTGGAAACTTTGGCTCCATGCCTCTACCATGCCTCTCACAGAAGCCTGATGGAGACGTGCCGTGAACCCATCGAATCCCACGTGAGATGTCACGAAGTCCGGCTGGATGCCCCTAGGATCACACAACATGCCTCTTAATATCACGGAGACGTGCCGTAAACCTGTATATGTAGAGCCTGGTGTAATACTTCAAAGCTTAAATCCTAGGATGAAGGTTTATAGGCTCCACATATTTAAGGCCCAGGTTGTTGGATCTTGAGGGGGCTAGTCTATCATTGGATTGGATTTGGGCCCAAGGTGTGGGCTGGTCCAAGGGAGTTTTTTTAGGGTATATTATCCATATAATAAGGCACCGGTTCATATGTGGTGCTGGTTTTATTTTGGTAGCTGTCATGGGACGGGATTGATATAATCATGTAACGATGATGATTATAGATGAATGAAAGAAACTCTTTTCTCCCAAGAATAAGCTATCCCTCTTTTTTCCTCTTTTATGCACGTCTTCCTCTCTTTCTCACATATAGATGCCCTAGGTTTCTAGGGTTTTATTGCTGCCATCTCTGTCCTAGCCATCTTCTTGGAACCGCCTCTCTCAAGGAAGGAGAAGGAAGAAACCCTAACAACACCTTCTCCTTGGGCAGCGTCTCTTGATTTTCTGGATCAGATCTGAAGGTTCATGTGAGGAAGAAGAGAGGTCACAACCCTCTCTTACAATCTTGGGGCATAAGAAACCAAAGAAAATCCTAGTTGCTAATCAATCCGGGAAGATTACCAAGATCAAGATCCAAAATTTTGCTACAGAATTTCAGTAGGGATATCATCTCGCTTCTGCATCTCCACACGACTTGGGGCTAGTCGAATGCGTGCTATGCTCCAAGGGTAGAAAGAGGACGAACCACTCTTCATTTGGTATCAGAGCCTCGGTGATTTGGTGGAGAAAAGATTGGATCTTGGGCATTTCTTGGTAAGATATCAAACCAAAAATTTCTGCAGCAAGTTTAATTTTCTATTTTTGCTGTGTGCATTGTTTCTTGGTTGGATATGGCATCTAGTAGCTTTAAATTCGATTTTAAAAAGTATGATGGCAAGGGAAACTTCACCCTATGGCAGCAAAGGGTGAAGGATTTATTGGTACAGCAAAGGATTTATAAGGTCTTGGTGAAACAAAGACCGGATAATGTAAGTTGTGAGGATTGGGAGGAGTTAGAGGAGATTGCATTTAGCACAATCAGGATGTGCTTGGCTGATCAAGTCTTGCCGAAGATTTGCATGCAAACCACGGCAAGGGGGCTCTAAAAATTTTAGAGAACACTTACATGGGAAAGAGCATGACAAACAAGTTGTGGTTGAAGAAACAATTGTACAGCTTGAGAATGCCTGAGGGAGGAGATCTTATGGCCCATATTCAAAAATTTAATCAAGTGTGCTCAGAGGTGATGAGCCTTGATGTGAAGATTGATGAAGAAGACAAGACCCTCATCTTGTTGTGTTCGCTACCCAGTTCATATGATGGTCTGATTACAACCTTGGTTTATGGGAAGGAGACCCTGAATTATGAAGAGGTTGTGGGGGTGCTAAGATCAAACCAGCAAAGAGAAAAGATCCGCATGAAAAACTTTAACACAGAGGTACTTGCTGTGAATGAGAGGCAAGGAAGACCCTGGGAAAAGGTTAGAGACAAGTCCAAAGGCAGATCTAAGTCTCGGGGCAAGTAGAAAGCATGGAAGTGTTACAAGTGTCATCAGATTAGTCACCTGAAGAGAAATTGCCCACTTCTGAAGAATGAGAAGGGGAAGAGCATTTCCAAGGGAGGTTCAGCCAACAATGGTGGTGCAAATTCATCTGAAGACAGTGAAGATGATGTACTGGTAGTTTTCAGATGGGACCAAGAAGTGTGATAGTTGTTGGACACTTGACTTAGCCTGTTCTCACCATTATACTTCGCATAGGGAATGGTTTGCAACTTATGAAGAATCTGATGGAGGGAGTATATGCCTTGGTGATAATCATCCTTGTAAGGTTGCTGGAGTTGGAAGCATAAGGGTGAGGATGTATGATGGGGTTATAAGGACTTTGACCAATGTCAAACATGTCCCGGAGTTAAAGAAGAATCTAATTTCTTTGGGCTACCTAGAGAAGCATGGGTATGCTTTTGGAAGCCAGCCGGGGAGTGGATGTTGAGGATAATCAAGGGTTCATTAGTGGTGATGAAAGAGAGAAGGTTGAAAATAATCTTTATCAGATGGAAGGCTCAGTGGCCATAGATGGTGCAGAGGTGCTAGCAGCGGCACTGGAGGAACAGTTGGTCTATAAACTATGGCACTATCGAATGGGACATGAGTGATAAAGGGCTTATAAAACTCAGCAAAAGAGGTCTGATTCTAGCACTTAAGAAGGAGGACAATGACATCTGTGAGCCCTGTATTTATGGCAAACAATATAGGGTGAGATTTGCCAGCAGTTCCAAGCAGAGTGAAGGTATTCTGAAACTAGTTCACTCAGATGTATGGGTACCGGCCCCTGTGTCAGCCAGAGGTGGGGCTAAGTATTTTTGACCTTCATTGATGACTACTCTAGGAAGGTATGTATATATCTGATAAGAGAAAATTAGAGGTATTTGCCCGGTTTAAAGCTTGGAGAGTTGGTGTTGAAAAGGAGACAGGAAAACCAGTGAAGTGTTTGAGATCTGACAATGGAGGGAGTATACAAGCAATGAATTCAGAAGATACTGTGAGGAAAATGAGATCCAACACCATTACACAGTGATGATGACTCCCCAGCAGAATGGTGTGGCAGAGAGGATGAATCGTACATTGATAGAGAAGGCTAGGAGTTTGAGGCTGCAGGCATCACTGCCCAAGGTCTTTTGGGGTGATGCAATTATGTTCTCTGGTTTTCTTGTTAACAGGTCCCCTAATAGAAAACTCGATGGAGGCATTCCAAAGGAGATTTGGAGTGGAAAGAAGGTAGAGCTTGGACACCTGAGGATTTTTGGTTGCCCAGCCTATGCACATGTGGAGGCAACTGAAAGGAGCAAGCTGGACCCAAAATCACAAAGGCCGATCTTCATCGGATATCCACAGGGAGTTAAAGGCTATTTGCTATGGAGTTCAGATTCACAGAAGTGTATCATCAGTAGAGACATTATTTTTGATGAGAAGAGCATCTTGAAGAGGTCAGAGATTGCAGATGGAGCTGAAAAGGCTGAACAAGACAGCAGTGGACAACATTGGCTGACAGGTAATGTACCTTCTACTTCTACTTCAAAACGTGCTTCTTTTGAGGTGGAGTTTGGTATGAACATTCCAATACATGTAAAGGATCAGTCAGGAGAGCCATCAATCCAGAAGGAGGTGCAGGTGGAGTCACACACCTTAGCTTTGAGAGATGATCAAAGGGGTGTGGCACTACATAAGGCAAAGTGTACCATCATCAAACCTGCTTGGTATTACATTGATGACATGATTTCTATGCTCTAATCACTGCAAATGAAGATCCAGAGACCTTCCAAGAAGCCATGGAAAGTTCAGAAAGAGACTCATGGATGCAGGCCATGATGGAGGAGATGGAGTCCCTGGAAAAGAACAAGACATGGCAGCTAGTGGATCTACCTAGAGATGCTCGAGCCATTGGTTCAAAATGGGTGTTCACAAAGAAGGAGGCACCTTCAGAGCAAGGTGGAGTCAGATACAAAGCAAGGCTTATTGCTAAGGGATTCTCACAGAGAGAGGTAGTGGACTACACAGAGGTATTCTCTCCAGTGGTACGTCATGCTTCAATTCGTGTGTTGTTATAACTTGTAGCACAACATGGTATGGAGTTGCAGCAGATGGACGTGAAGACGGCTTTCTTACATGGGAGTATAGAGGAGATGATATACATGAAGCAACCAGCACTACAAGAAAATACTGAGATAGCGACACAAATTTAGCGATGCATCTTTGCATCGCTAAATTGCGATCAAATTGCGACGCCTTAGCAACAACAAAAAATAGCAACGCATAGCTCAAAAAATTAAAAAAAATTAAATTTTAATTTAGCGACACAAATAGTGCATCGCTATTTCAAGAAAAATTAAAATTTATAAAATAAAATTATGAAATAAAAATATTGCGACGCATTTCATTGCGTCGCAATGTTTTTTTTTAAAAAATTAATTATGTTAAATAGCTACGCATTAGCGACGCAATAAATTAAAAATTTTTATAAAATAATTTTTAATTTCGCAACGCAAGTATTGCGTCGTAATTTTTAAAAAAAATAAAACATGCGACACAATTATTTTAAATAAAAATATTTTTTATAAAATATAATTATGAAATAAAAATATTACGATGCAACTCAGTGTGTCACCATTTTTTTTTAAAAAATTAATTATATTAAATAGCGATGCATTAGCGACGCAATAAACTAAAAAATAAAAAAATTAATTTTAATTTAGCGACGCAAATAATGCGTAACAATTTTTTAAAAAAAATTAAATTTTATAAAATATAATTAAAAGAAAAAATTAAAAATAAAATATTGCGATGCAATTGTTTTAAAAAAATTAATTTTGTTACATGCGTTGGATCGATCATCGCTGACCGGGATCATGGCTTGGATCGATCGCAACCGTTGGATCGTCGCCGATCGGATTGATCGTAACGGTTCGAGATTGGTCATCACCGATCGGGATCATGGCTTGGATCGATCGCAACCGTCGAATCATCGCCAATCGAAATAATCGCAATGGTCCGAGATCAATTGTTGCCGATCGGGATTATGGCTTGGATCGATCGCAACCGTCGGATCATCCCTGATTGGATTGATCGCAATAGTCCGAAATCGATGGTTGCCGATCAGGATCATGGCTTGGATCGATCACAACCGTCAGATCATCGCCGATCGGATTGATCGCAACGGTCCGAGATCGATCATCGCCAATCGGAATCATGGCTTGGATCGATCGCAACCGTCAGATCGTCGCCGATCGGATTGATCGCAACGGTCCAAGATCGATCATCGTCGATCGGGATCATGGCTTGGATCGATCGCAACCGTTAGATGTATTTACATTGCTGAAGAGTGGTAAGAAGTCATGGTTTGATAATCATAGAAAGTTCTTGCCTTCGAATCATCCTTATAGGCGGAACTTGATCGCCTTCCGAAAGAACAAAGCAGTCACAAAATTCACCGAACCGGTTAGGTCTGGCACAAATATATTTGATACTATAGAGCATTTGGGGTTGAGGTATGCTTGGGAACTAAATGCAGATAGAATAAATGGCCATATATGTAAAGAACATAATTGGAAGAATCAGAGCATTTTTTGGGATTTGCCGTATTGGAGCACAAATCTCATCCGGCACAACTTGGATGTTATGCATATTGAGAAAATTTCTTTGATAACATATTTAACACGGTACTAAACATTCCGGGAAAAACCAAAGACACTGCAAAGTCGAGAGAAAAACTTAATCAGTATTGCAGAAGAGGTGATTTGAGAAGGAATGCTGACGAGACCTATCCTAAAGCCTGTTACACTCTTGACAAAAATTTACGAGAAGTTTTATGTAACTGGATTAGAGGATTAAAATTTTCTGATGGTTATGCTTCAAATATCGGTAGGTGTGTGGACTTGCATAAGCTCAAGTTGTTTGGCATAAAGAGTCATGGCTGTCATGTTTTCATGCAATGGTTATTGCCCATAGCTTTTCGTGAGTTGCTTCCGCAACATGTGTGGAAGGCATTGACAGAGCTCAGCTTGTTCTTTAAGGAGTTATCTGCCGCAGTCATTACTTTTGCATCCATGGAAAGGCTTGAGGAGTAAATTCTAATTATTTTATGCAAGCTGGAGCAAATATTTCCTCCAAGTTTTTTTGACTCAATGGAGCATTTACCGTTCACTTGCCATACGAAGCACGTATAGCTAGTCCCGTGCAGTATCGTTGGATGTATCCTTTCGAGAGGTAAACACCCAAATCAGTAATACATGTTGACATTTCAAATATTATTTTATTTATGCAAGGAAGTTGGTTTATTTATATTTTCAACTTTACATATAGGTATCTTAAGAAGTTAAAAAATAATGTGCGGAATAAGGCAAGGGTTGAAGGTTCTATATGCAATGCACACTTGGTTGAAGAAGTTTCAACTTTTGCCTCGCATTACTTTGAGGGTCACGTTCATACGAGGACCCGCAATCTTGGTCGTAACGATGACATATGTGTGGACAAAGGAAAACCTACTAACGGTAGAATATCAATATTTAAAAGTATCGGCCGTTCATTTGGGAGGCAGAAGTCAAGACATTAAGCGATGTGGAGTATAATGCAGCACATTATTACATCCTAATGAACTGTAGTGAAGTCAACCCATACATTGAGTAAGTATATGAACACTTCATTAATTGCTTAATTAGAACTTCTACTTTAAATTGTAAAATACCATACTATTTAATTGCTAACACAAGTTTTAATTGTTATAATCCCTTAAGGATGTATTGTGATAGACAATGACAAATGGATCCCAGCATCAGTCAAATTGCCATTGGGCAGAAGTTAGAAACAAAGTTGGCTTATTGGTTTTATGAATTTGTGAGTACTATCACTCAATCAATTACAATAATGACTTTTATTTTTTGAATTGATTGTGAATAGCTTATTAATTTATAGGTAAACGGTCCATGGTTCACAACCGATAATATTTTCATTAAATGTCTAGCGCAGTGGCCATTGAAGACCGTAACTACCTATACTGGCTATTTTGTTAATGGATACAAATTTCAAATTGAACGATTAGCATCTTGAAAAGGGACACAGAATTGGGGCGTATGTGTTAAAGGAGAAGGTGCTGGAGCAAATATGAAAGGATTATTACGAAAAGTTAGTAGAGGTGGTCAAAGTTGAATATCCCGGTTGGCCTATGAAATGAACTGTATTGTTTCGTTGTGATTGGTTTGATCCGACAATTCCTGTCGGTAAAGGGTTCATAACGACTACAATCTAGTTGAAGTAAACCATCGACGAAGATTGCAGAAATATGAAACCATTCATTCTTGCATCCCAAGCTCAGCAAGTGTTTTACTGCGGATATCCAAGTTTGCGCAATGACAAGAGAGATTGGTGGGTTGTTTCTAAAATCGTTCCACGTTCAACAATCATATTCGATGAGAGTTCATCAAATCAATCAACTGAGTGCCCTGCATTTCAAGAGGATGAGATGGAAATGCATGCAATTGAGGACGACACAAGGGCTCCTGAAACATCACTTAGAGATCCAAATGGTGATGTCCAAGAAATTGAGGATGCAAATGTTCGATTTCCTTCCGATGATAATGAAACTAAATCACAGTCCGATACGGCATCGGATGTTGAACCAACATTTCACGAAACAAATGACACTGATTAAAGATATAAGTTCATTCAATTTCAATTTATTTTTATAAGTGTTAAATTTTTGTATGTTTATTAATTATTCGTAATTATATTGCATTGCATTAATCTTTAGTATTTACAGTATGACGGACCGAGGTAGATCTACCCCTGACGGACATAGCCCTGCTGCGTCACATCCCACTACCAGCCCTGATGCACGGACTTCGCCTCTCCAGGCGTCAATGCTCATCCTGTATTTTCCTCTACCCAATCGACACAGACCTCTGAGAGTTCTTCTTTGGTCGGTCACACCGTACTTCGATTGGATGCCGATGGGCTGTAAGTATATACTAATTGTAACTATATGTTTATGTTTTTAAGTTAATTACTTATTTTAATTAGTTTTTTAACAGCTTTATTAAGCAGCATACTGTATCGAGCCGGATCAGCTCTATATTTCAGAGCCGTGCTGATCCCAGTGGCTACGATTGGCACCATGTATCTGCGGCCACGAGGGAGTTTTATTTTTCAGAGTTTCAGGTAAACTTTTAAATACATTTTATAATTGAAATAAAATTTTCTAATCTTAATATATTGTGAAACTAACTGTTTATTTCAATGCAGAAAAAGTTTACGTGGGACCCTACCATCCATGATGCCATTAGGACAGCATGGAATGCTCTTGCGGCACGCCGATACTCCGACATGCTTTATCATTGGAGGAGTTTGAGTGACCGTCCAGGGCATATGCCGGAGGGTATTTGGGCTAGCTGGCAGCAGGCGTGGCAGTCAGAGGCATGGATCAGGAGGTCCACATCAGCCAGCACGAACCGCCAATCTGAGAAGGGCGGTCATGGCACGGGCCTCTCCTGTCACACTGCGGGTTCCATTTCTATTCAGGAGCACATGCGCCGTATGGTAAGAAAACATAAACAATTTAAATACTAATTTAGTCATTTACAAATACTTGCATTTATATTCTTTCTTCTGCTTTTGTAGTCCGAGCAAGAGGGCAGAGATCATGGTGAGTTTCATCTATTTAGGGCGACACACACTAGGAAGGACGGTTCCTGGGTCGATACACGATTACAAGAGGTTGGGGTAAGAAATTAGATTTATATTTTATTTATTTAATTTCTAATATTTTATTCATCTTTATATATTAATTCATTTATCATTGATTTTATAACTCAAAGGCACGAGTCAAGGATTTTAGTCTCAGGCTTCGTAGGTTGACTCCACTGATGGGGGGCCGCCTGTCGAACTCTCACCAGAGGAGAGCCGATGTGTGTTTTTGAAGGTTGTTGGTGCCCAGCCGCGAGACCGTAGGGTCTATGGTTTGGGCACCAGAGCTTCTAGATATTTTCTCCATTAGGGCTTCAGTTCGCGTGGTCTTGGCGATATTCCTCCCGAGCAGATAGACCACATCCGGAGATCTATCAAGGAGGAAGTTCGCCAGGAGGTTTGGGAGGAGCTTGCAGAGATGAGAGACCAGATGCGTCAGATGCAGAATTTAGTTCCTCTCCTGTCGCAGAGTTCAGTCCAGCCTCCACAGCCTCCACAGTCGCATGCAGATACATGATATATTTTTTTTCACTACTTGATGTATTTTTTTATTTTTTCTATTTTGTATATGAAAATTTTAAATAATTAATAAAATAATTTTTTATCTATTTTTAAAAATTTTGTAATGATTGTTTTGGTCAATTGTATTAGCAATTACATTGTATTAGCAAGTTTATTTTATATTATTTTATTTTTTAAATAAATTAATTAATTTACTTTAAAAATTTAAAATTAATTTACTTTATTTTTTAAAAAAATAAAAAATTAATTAGCGATGCTATTTTTCATCGCAATTAATTCTAAAAAAATTAAAAATTATGTTATTTTAATTTTTTTAAAAAATAAATTAATTAATTAGTGACGCAATTGCCACAAGATTTTCTATCGTAAATATTTTTTAAAAATTTATTTTTAAAGTAGCGACGCATTTAGGGGCATCACAATTATTTTTAAAAAAAATTAAAATTATTTTATTTTATTTTTTTAAAAAATAAATTAATTAATTAGCGACGCTATTTTTCATGGTAATTAATTTAAAAATAAAAATTATTTAATTTAATTTTTTTAAAAAATAAATAAATTAATTAGAGATGTAATTACGATGATATTTTCTATCGCAAATATTTTTAAAAAATTTATTTTTAAAATAGCAATGCATTTAGGCTGCGTCGCAATATGCGACGCATTTATGGGCGTCGCAATATATTGTGATGCATTTAGGGCATCACAGAGAGTCGCTGTTAAGCGACGCAATTGTGACAAATTGAAATTGCGACGAACATTTTAGCGATGCCTTTATTGCGTCGCTAATGTGTCGCTATAGCTTGTTTAGCGACACATTAGCGATACATTTGGGCGTCGCTATATTTAAATTTTCTTGTAGTGCAGAGGGTTTCAAGGAATCTGGATTGGAAGAAAAAGTGTTTACTAAAGAAATCGCTCTATGGTTTGAAGCAGTCACCCTATCAGTGGTATAAAAGGTTGACACTTTTATTTTGGGCTTTGATTTTCTAGATGTGAACATGATACTTGTGTCTATGTGAAAAATATGGATGAGGATGATGCACTGTATCTCCTTCTGTATGTGGATGATATGCTCATTGCCAGCAGGAGTGTTGAAGTAGTGAATGGACTGAAATATGCATTATCAACAGAATTTGAAATGAAGGATTTGGGGTCAGCTAGGAAGATACTTGGGATGAAAATTTATAGAGATATGACCAAGGGAATTCTACAATTATCATTGGGTGGATATATTCAGAAGGTGTTGGAGAGGTTTGGGATGGATAAGACCAAACCAATTGGAACACCTTTGGCTAGCCACATGTCTCTTTCTAAGTTACAGAACCCCCAGACAGATGAGGAGAAAGAGTACATGGAGAGAGTTCCATATGCCAGTGCCGTGGGCAACATTATGTATGCTATGGTGTATTGCAGACCTGATATAGCATATGCAGTGAGCCAGGTGAGCAGATTCATGGCGAACCCAGGGAAGGAACATTGGAAGGCACTCAAGTAGATTTTGAGGTACCTTCAGGGAACTCATGGACTTGGTCTAATTTTTTGGGCAGTAAGAAAGACCTAAGGAGAAATCTAATATCCCAAGTAAATCATTAGGTCCATTGGAAGGGTTTGTGGATGCAAATTTTGTAGGTGATCTTGATACAAGAAGGTCTACCATAGGGTATGTGTTCAGCATGTATGGTGGATTAATTTCTTGGAGATCAATCCTTCAACCTATTACAGCTTTATCTACAACAGAAGCTAAGTATATAAGGATTACAGAAGCTGCCAAGGAGGTTCTTGGGTTGAAGAGACTCATCATGGAAATGGGGGTGAAGCAGGGTACAGTATTGCTATAGAGTGATAGTCAGAGTGCCCTGCAGTTGGCTCAGAACCCAATCTATCACGCACGCACAAAGCATATAAATGTGAGATATCATAAAATTAGAGAATTGGTGGAAGAAGGTGAAGTGGAGCTGGTAAAAGTTTATACAAAGAAGAACCAGGCAGATGCACTAACGAAGACTCTTCCACGGGATAGCTTTCTCTCATGTGTGACACTGATGGGTCTGAGGGAATGTGCAGATTTTTTCAGCAGCTTTGAAGCACCAAGGTGGAGATTGTAGAGCCTGGTGTGGTACTCCAAAGCTTAAATCCTAGGGTGGAGGTTTATAGGCTCCACATGTTTAAGGCCCAGGTTGTTAGGTCTTGAGAGGGCTAGTCTATTATTGGGCTGGGTTTGGGCTCAAGGTGTGGGCTGGTCCAAGGAAGTTTTTTAGGGTTTATTATCCATATAATAAGGCACCGGTTCATATGTGATGCTGGTTTATTTTGGTGGCCGTCATGGGACGGGGTTGATATAATCATGTAACGATGATGATTATAGATGAATGAAAGAAACTCTTTTCTCCCAAGAATAAGCTATCCCTCTCCTTTCCTCTCTTATGCACGTCTTCCTCTCTTTCTCGCATATAGATGCCCTAGGTTTTCAGGGTTTTATTGCTGCCATCTCTGCCTTAGCCATCTTCTTGGAACCGCCTCTTTCAAGGAAGGAGAAGGAAGAAACCCTAGCAGCATCTTCTCCTTGGGCAGCGTCTCTTGATTTTCTGGATTAGATCTGAAGGTTCACGTGAGGAAGAAGAGAGGCCACGACCCTCTCTTACAATCTTGGGGCATAAGAAACCAAAGAAAATCCTAGTTGCTAATCAATCCGGGAAGATTACTAAGATCAAGATCCAAAATTCTGCTGCAGAATTTCAGTAGAGATATCATCTCGCTTCCGCATCTCCACACGACTTGGAGCTAGTCAAATGTGTGCTATGCTCCAAGGGTAGAAAGAAGACGAGCCACTCTTCAGTGTAAACCCATGATTTGATTTAATTTTAACTCTTAAATTTACACTTAGTCCAATATAAGTTACCCCAGAGCCATAATAGCATCACATCAGGCTCAACATGTAATGAATTGTTCTTTATATACAGTACAGAGGATTTCCAAATTCCCACAGTCCAAAGGGACACCACCCTAAATCCATGGCACTTCCAGTATCCTTCCACCTTGTGCGGTGGATGGCACTTGATGGGGCCAGTTAACAGCCCATGAGCGGCAGTTTGTTCTGGAACGACCTTCTCAAATTAGAGAATAAAACGCGATATTCGGTTCGTCAATCTGTTAAAGGGGACGTTTGGATCTTAGCGGCCTTTCCGACTCTGACGGCAACTCCTCCTGACTCCTAGCGTGGATCCGTCCAGCCCTCGCTGGCTCCTCGGGGGGAGAAAAAGCATCGCTCAGGGGGCCTAAAAAAAAAAGGACCTTCCTGGAAGGTAGAAGGGAGCGAGTCCTTCTCCTCGTACTCGTCCTCGTCCTTCCATCGCTCTCCCTCTCCCTCCCCATTGCATCGCTTCTTGCGCCAACTGGGATCGTTGATAATGCCCTGCTCCCCAACGTCGCTGTATTCGTGGATTTGATCATGACTTCGGGACTACGATAGGATCCAGTCGCTGGCTGTTGTCCTCATCTACATCCAAATTAGTTGTGCTTTGATCGGATCCCTCGGTGCATTGTTTAATGGTGTGTTGCTGATCAACCTGGTGGTCGCACTCTTTGCACTTGTTGCGATTGAGAGCAGTAGCCAGAGCCTTGGCAGGGCTTATGCTGTACTTCTCATCTGTTTGATTTTGCTTGATATTACATGGTTCATACTTTTCTCCCACACAATCTGGGAGTATGCTCCTAAGAAATATGGGCAACTCTATTTTTCAAATCTTTGGCTTGCCGGTTCCGGTTCTCTGGAAGGAAAGAAGATCTCCTCCCATGAAGAGGCCCGAGCCTTCCTCTTCCGAAGTCTCCTCTCTTGGTTTTCAGCTTCGCCGGCTGTGGCAGAAGATCTAACCCCTGGACGCTCCGCCGGGAGGAGGTCCCAAGCCCGTAGGCGCCCTCTTCTCCAAACGAGAAGGCACGCCCCCTCCTCCTCAACGTTCTTCTTCATCCTTTCTCGAGAATTTCTCGGCTGTACGCTCGAAAGAGAAGTCAGGAAAGGCTAATCCAAGTTCCTGGTCGGCCGAGAGGAGACATTTGGCTTATGGATACCTCCAAAAGACTGGGAGTTTCATCTGTCAATACTACAACCTCTTGTGAAGCATCAATCCTTATCGAATTTCCACGTCCAAAGATGCTGGGGATCAATAGCAACAGCGCTGGTGGTTTGCCTTTCACCTCCTCGACCCACATATCCCTCGTCTGTAGAGGCTTTGCTTGATTTCTACCAGAATGTTCTTGGCTTCGTCCCCATCCGAAGGCCTAGATCCTTTGACTTACCTATTCTTGGCCGGACCATCACAGAAGCGACCTCCACTACTCCGGAGAGCAAAATAGGAGGCTACGCGACAGTATCCAACTCTGCACGAAGGGAAGATCTCTCTCTCTCTCTAAAAATATAGACCACTGACTTGAGCATCGGAGGGTCCCCGCCGGAGCTACCGGCCTGGGATTTTTTTGTAGGCTTTCAGAGGAAGAAGACGATCTCTTCGTGTTCCTGAAGGCCCATGGAGACCTCAGTTCACCCAACGCTCATCACAAGTGATTTGGTAGCAACAGCACTAACCATATTTACCTTACATATGTCGTCAACAATAGCTGAAGTCACCACCTATATTGTCCACATGGACTTATCAGCCATGCCCAGAGCCTTCTCAGACCACCACAGTTGGTATACCTCCGTCCTTGCGGCCGCCACCGCCACCTCCGACTGGACCTCGTAACCTCCAACCTGATCTATGTCTATGACAACGCTATTCAGGGATTCAGTGCTCGACTCTCGCCATTGCAGCTCAAACAGCTCAAGAAATCACATGGTTACTTGTCGTCCTACCACGACATGCCCGTGACAGTGGACACCACCCACACCTTCGAATTTCTCCACCTTAATCCAAATTCCGGTCTATGGCCGGCCTCCAACTATGGGGAGAACGTCATAATTGGGGTGGTCGACATGGGGTATGGCCCGAGAGCGGAAGCTTCAGGGACGACGGCATGACCAACGTGCCCGCCAGATGGGGGTATGGCCCGAGAGCGGAAGCTTCAGGGACGACGGCATGACCAACGTGCCCGCCAGATGGAAGGGCATCTGCGAGCAAGGCACTGCTTTCAGCTCCTCGGCGTGCAACCGGAAGCTCATCGAAGCACGGGGCTTCAACAAAGGGCTCCTTGCCAGTAACCAAAACCTCACAATTGCAGTTAATTCCCCACGCGACACCAACGGGCACGGGACGCACACATCCTCCATCGCCGGCGGGAATTACGTGTCCAACGCGTCCTTCTTTGGGTACGCACCCGGTACATCTAGGGGCATGGCGCCGCGCGCGCGGCTCGCCATTTACAAGGCTCTTTCGGACAAAGGACTCGCCACGTCCAACATCATCGCTGCAATCGACCAAGCTATATCTAATGGCGTGGATGTCATCTCCTTATCTGTGGGCCTTGACTTCCTCCCCCTTTACAATGATCCCATCGCGATGGCCGCCTTCGATCGCTGCCATGGAGAAGGGGATACTAGTGGTCACCTCGGCGGGCAATAGCGGTCCAAAGCCAAGGGTTCTGCACAATGGGACCCCGTGGGTCACCACCGTCGGTGCCGTCACCATCGACCGCGAGTTTGCCAGCATCATCGATCTCGGAGATGGCAGCTCCATCGTTGGGAAATCACTGTACCCCGGAAAGCCAGCTGATGACGCCAAGTTACCTTCTCCAAGCGTCAGGAAAGACGGACGTCCTTCTCTCCAGACCCCTGCAAGAAAAGTCCTCGAAGACCGGATGCTCCGATGGAGACCCTCCGATGCTCAAGTTAGTCACTTGGGATCAGATGAGAACTACTCAGCAGAAGGGAGCTGAAACAGTTAGGGTTTTAGCTAGTAGGAAGAAAACTAGAAAATCCGAGTTCAAGGGTCCTCACTTACAGCGTGGATGCATGCTTTTATACCTGTTCGAATGTCCCCCTTCTATTCCAAAGATTACTTATTTTTAGGAGCCCAGTTCAATAACGGACAAAATACGGGGCCGACGATGACAGGTCGTACTGTCATCGTACACACCGGATGCATCATGAGTTACCTGTTAGTACGACCTCACAGATGTCTCGCATCTGGGGTCGTGTCTGGTGAGCGTCACCACTGGACATGATCATGCACGGCAACGAGCAGGTGGTGGTCCGCATACCGTAACAGGGTATGGCCATGCACAGTGACATGGATACAACGGATCATACGCCGTTATGAGATATGGCCACCCTCTGCCACGGATGTGCGGTGGATTATGTAGGCATGCCAGATGGCCTAGAGCGGCTTGGCCATGCGCCAGGGATTGAGATACCGTTCATGTGCGCCGAGACCGAGAGGGAGGTCTCAGGGGTTGATATACAGTTCATGCGCCCCGAGACCGAGAGGGAGGTCTCGGGGGCTGATATACTATTCATGTACCCTGAGACCGAGAGGGAGGTCTCAGGGGCTGATATACTGTTCATGTGCCCCGAGACCGAAAGGGAGGTCTCGGGGTTGATATACTATTCATGTCCCCGAGACCAAGAGGGAGGTCTCGGGGGTTGATATACTGTTCATGCGCCCCAAGACCGAGAGGGAGGTCCCGGGGGTTGATATACTGTTCATGCATCCCGAGACCGAGAGGGAGGTCCTGGGGGTTGATATACTGTTCATGGGCCCCGAGACCGAGAGGGAGGTCCTGGGGGTTGATATATTGTTCATGTGCCCTAAGACCGAGAGGGAGGTCCTGGGGGTTGATAACTGTTCATGTGCCCCGAGACCGAGAGGGAGGTCCCGGGGGTTGATATAATGTTCATGTGCCCCGAGACCGAGAGAGAGGTCCCGGGGGTTGATATACTGTTCATGTGCCCCGAGACCGAGAGGAAGGTCCTGGGGGTTGATATACTGTTCATGTGCCCCGAGATCGAGAGGGAGGTCTCGGGGTTGATATACTGTTCATGTGCCCCAAGACCGAAAGGAAGGTCCTGGGGGTTGATATACTGTTCATGTGCCCCGAGACCGAGAGGGAGGTCCCGGGGGTTGATATACTGTTCATGTGCCCTGAGACCGAGAGGGGGGTCCCGGGGGTTGATATACTGTTCATGTGCCCCGAGATCGAGAGGGAGGTCCCAGGGGTTGATATACTGTTCATGTGCCCTGAGACCGAGAGATCGAGAGGGAGGTCTCGGGGTTCATGTGCCCTAAGATCGAGAGGGAGGTCTCGGGGGCTGATATACTGTTCATGTGCCCCGAGACCGAGAGGAAGGTCTCGGGGGTTGATATGGCTCCCGTCATCTGCCGCTATCTTTGCCGTTCATTCTAACGGGGCAGGATCAGCTATATCAGATGCCCTCTCACCCATGAGACGGAGTGGGCCCGCCCCAGTAAAGTGAAAGGAGTGTCACCTCCCAAATGGCTGATCCCCACCCTTTGCGAACCGCCTCCAGACACGTGTCTATAGGCACTGCGATGATTTTATGCGGGCAATACAGGGATGTGATAGGGTGGCCAATGCTATCCATCTGATTTGCGGCGATCGTCCTCGAAGCAGGGTTTATCCGTCGAAGTTCATGGGGAAAGTCGCACCATCATTATCCATCATAACAGCGACGTCATCGATGTCCTACCATTGGCCAAAAGCGAATCGTATCTCGTGCTCAGCGATTACCTAGGCAATCCAGCTTGCTGTGGGAGCCTGCATGGCGATCGAGGCACGGCGGGACAGTTTGAAACTGAATAAAACCTGAGTAGAGGGTCGAAAGCAGCCTTTCTATTCCTGTTATCATCGTCTTCTCCCTCTATTTTTTGGTTTTATGCTTCCTGGTTTCCTTTGCAACTCGAGAGCTCGCATTCGTCACCTTCCTTCCCAGGTTAGCTCTTTGTTCCTCCTAGGCTTCTTCAATCTTTCGTCTTGCAATGAGTTCCTAGTGTTGGTCTGCGGAGGATGATTCGGAGAATCGTTCCTCGCCTGAGAGGCTTCAAGCTTCTACTTCTCCTCCTCCTTCCTCTTCCCTTGAGTGGTCCTCCGATCCGAAGGATCACGTCCCTCTAGCCCAGCGGCGGGTCGCCGAGGAGGCTCCCACAGGGAGGCGCTTGGCGGTGGCTGGCCGAAATCCGCTGAGAGGTCGCCAGGCGAGGGCCGGCACCTCCTCGAGTGTTGGGGCAGAATCCCCAGAAGGGGCCATCTCCATGGTAACGGGCAACGATTTGGCAAACATCCAGGCCCGTTACCAAATTCCTCGGGATATTGAGCTCTATCTTCCGACCCCTGACGACAGGGTGATCTCATCCCGACCGAGCCGGGTGGCCATCTATGAGATTTTCCTGAGGGTGGGCCTCCGCTTACCCTTTCATCCTTTCTTCGTTAACCTCCTTGACATTATTCCTTAACTCCATCCCAGTTGGTCCCAATTCCTTACATGTCATTTGTGCCTTCGTTATCCTTTGCCATCACCTCCACATCACCCCGCGAGTCTCTCTCTTCCATTCCTTTTATATCCTCCAGTCTCAGAAAGGTTGGTGGCTGTTCCAGCCCAGGTCCACCTGCGTCCTTAAACTCCTTCTCAGTTCTTCCATTAAAGGCTGGAAATCCCGATTTTCTTTGCCAACATTGGCCAAGTAAAGTCCCGGTGAGGAGACCCTGACCCCCGAGGCAATGCAAATTCCACTGTCCACCCCAGAGATAGAGAGGCACTAGGGCAGCTGTTGTCCACTGAAATTCCTCGGTACAGCCTGCTCTTGACGGAGAAAAACCTTCGGTCGGCAGGTCTTATCTTCCAGTTTGGTAAGTCTCCCTGTACTTAACCAAAGTCTTGCATTTGCTCTCGCTCATCATTTTTTTTTGCTGACTCCAGTCGATACTGTGCAGCCATGAAAATCCCAGCACGCCGACTCATGAAGGCCGCTGCCAAAGGAAGGCCCGAGAGGGACCGAGCGAGGGTGGCGAGCACCAGACTCAAAACGCCCGACAGTGCGGGCACTCGAGCCATCCGTACCGCAAGAGCCTCCGGTCACCCCAGAGATCGACTTGACGGCCGACACCCCACCTGAAAGGACTGCAAGTGGGGGAGCGGCAACATAGACGTCGGGCGCGGGGGAGCTAGCGATAACGGGGAGTCGGCTATGGAGGCAGAGCTGGCCATGGAGGAGCCGGCCGCAGAGGAGCCAACGGCAGTGGGGGGGCCTCCTGCCCCCTGCGAACCAGCCCCCACCGAAACTGCAAGGGCCAGGGCGAGGGACCATCGCAGACAGCAGGCCCGCCCCCGGAGCGGACGCTAGTGAGCAGCTCTCCATGCACCGAATCCGAGATCGCCAGAGCTTCCGGAGGGAGTAGGGCTAGGCGGGGGCTATCTTGGGACTCTGTCCTAGACGTTGGGCGCTGGGTGGAGCGGCTCATCTCCTCAATCTTCGTACCGGAGGTTCAGGAGGAGCTCAGCCATTTGAAGGCGACTACATTCTTTCGTAAATCCTACGCGGCCTTAGTCAAGGTTAATAGACTATCCGCTCTCTGCTTTCAAATTTCTTTTTGCTCCTTTTCTTTTTGACATGGGGCTTGCATGCAGATTGCAAACTCCCTGGCGAAAAGACCATCGTGCGGGAGGCCCAAAAAGAGGCCGAGGATGCTCACGCTCGAGCAGAAACGGCCAAGAAGGCCTTAGAATCAGCCAAGACCGTCCGGGCTAATGAAATAAAAGCGGTCGAGAACCGGGCAGAGAATGAATCCAACCGCCTGCGGGCGGCCCTCAACCAGCTCATGGAGGCCAAGAATGCCATCACGGCTAGGGACTTGCACATCTCTGAATTGGTCGCAATCATCCAGACGGCCGAGAGTCAGGTGAGTAAGGCCAAAGAAAGGGCGAAGGGAGCGGAGGAGGAAAGGAATCTAGCCCTGGAGGCCGAGAGGATAGCAGCATCAGCCCTGGCTGCTGAGAGGGGAGCTTTATCGGCTGAGGTGGAGGCAGTTGTCGAAGTCAGGACCGCCAAAGTTGTTGGCCCAGATGGCAACCCAAGAGGGGGGGTGAATTGGGTTCTTTAAAAATTTTAACCTTTTAAAACTATGTGCTTAGATAGATGAAATTAAATGCAATGCAAATATAAAGCACAATCAAGAGATAGATAAAGAGATAATCAAAGCACGGCAAACACAAAGATTTTATAGTGGTTCGGTGTATCCAACACCTACGTCCACTCCCAAGATCCACTTGGGTCCACACTATAATCTCTAGATTACAGCCGAGTTGTTTTACAAGCTCACAACTCAAACTTGTTGTTTTACCCGGGATCACAACGAACCCAGCCGGTTTTTCGGGCTCACCAGCACAAAACCCTAAACTCAAGCTAATCTAGCTTGACCCGAGGTAACAACCTCCACTAGTTCAATCCCCTTGATTGAACTAGCACAAACAAGAAAGAATAATGTTTTCAAATACACAGCTCCTCAAATGAGCAAATATTCAAAATAAAGTAATAAGGTTTAGAAAAGCCTGTTTGAAGTTGTTGGATTTGAGCTTTTCTTCTTTTCTTCTTTTCCTCTTCTCTTTGGAGATGTTGAATCAAGCCTCAGCTTTGATTCGTTGCAAATGTTGCAGATGAGAAGTTGGAAAATCTCAAAAACAGAGCTTTTCTTCTATTTGGGAATCCTCCGATTTTTCAATATGAACGCCTTGGATTCTCTTTGAGCTTTTTGGAGTGGAAGGATTTGTGTTTGAATCTTTTCTCTTGATTTCAGGCTCAAGACTTCTCGGATTTTTGATTTGAAATATTCTTTTTTTCCATTTTTTTTCTTTCTTATTTTTTAAACGGGTTTCCCCTTTTATAGATTTCCTTTAATCCATTTTTGTGAGAAAACTAGCCGTTGGAGTGTACCTGAAAAGTTTTTCCAAACAAAATATATCCGTTAGAAGTTAGGTAAAAAGAAAATATTACCGTTAGAGCTGATCTGGCATTTTAAATTTTTTTCCAGTAGGTTGGAGTCGGCTCCAACTTTTCAGGTGTCGGCTCCAAATCGTTTTCCAAAAATAGAAAGTTCTGAGTTCGTCGAGGAGTCGGCTCCGAAAAAGTTAGGTGTCGGCTCGCCATCGTCAGGTGTCGGCTCCAAAAGACTGTAGTGTCGGCTCCAAGGTGCTCAAAAATCAAGCGTTCTGTCCCCGCATCGGAGTCGGCTCCAGACACTGTAAGTGTCGACTCCGAAACTCTGGGTGTCGGCTCCGAAACTCTAGGTGTCGGCTCCGGACCGTATCAAAAATCAGAAAAATTTGAATGGCCATGGGGTCGGCTCCAGAATTCCTAGGTGTCGACTCCAGGCTCTGAAACTTTGAAACTTATATTTGCAATTGATTCAAAACATGTTTCTTAATTCCTTTAAATTGATCAAATATTTTTAAGCCTGAAACACTTATCAAATCCATTAGTAATCAAATAAAATATACTCAATTCCTTTATTAATCATCAAAATCAATAGTTGGGTCAACAAGAGTCATTGAAGAATTTCGAGCGTCCGAGCATTTCATGGATGAGCTGACCGAAGCTTCAACGGGGGCATATCTTCAAGGGTTCCAGCATGGGAAGGAAAAGGTGACTCGAGACTTAAATTTTCCCCAGGCCCTTGAAGTGGAGCCGGACCGCCTCTCCAAGATGGGTTCTTCTGATGATGAGGATGCACCTGCTGACCTATGAGCCCTATACTGTATTATCATTTTGTTTTTGTGAGTAAGACTTGGTCGGCATTTTGTAAGCACTTTCAAATTAATGAAATACACTCCTTTCAATGAGATTTGTCTCCACTTGATTGCAACTGTCACTTCAAACTCTTTGGCAGCCGATGCGGGACCCTTAAGGGCTTCGTCGGTATTGAGTAATCTGTAACTTACTCTTGGATAGCCTCAACTTGGCTTCGTAGGATCGAATCTTGGGGTCGGGAGGTACAAACTCCCAGTTCCTGACAGAGCGTAGGACTCGGAAGGTCAAGATAAAATTGAGCCTCCCGAGCCGCTTGCACGTTGCTTCGCCAATGGTACGCCGGGCTTTGTGTCTGGCTGGCCCAGGGCTTTCATGCCGACTGGGGTCGGATCTAAGCTGCTGAGAGCCAACGGCGTATCGTTCTGCTAGTGGTACACTAGGCTTTGTGCCTGGCTGGCCTAGGGCTATTGTGCCGACCGAGGTCGGGCTTGAGTTGCTAAGAGCCGGTAGCACGCTGCTCTGCCAGTGGTACACTGGGTTTTGTGCCTGGCTGGCCCAGGGCTTTTGTACCAACCGGGGTCAGGCTTAAGTTGCTAAGAGCCGGCAGCACGCCGCTCTGCTAGTGGTACACTGGGCTTTGTGCCTGGCTGGCCTAGGGTTTTTGTGCCGACCGGGGTCGGGATTAAGTTGCTGAGAGCCGGCAGCACGCCGCTCTACCATTTGTACACTGGGCTTTGTGCCTGGCTGGCCCAGGGATTTTGTGCCGACCGGGGTTGGGCTTAAGTTGTTGAGAGCCGGCAGCACGTCGCTCTGTCAGTGGTACATTGGGCTTTGTGCCTGGCTGGCCCAGGGCTTTTGTGCCGACCGAGGTTAGGCTTAAGTTCCTGAGAGCCGGCAGCACGCCGCTCTGCCAGTGGTACATGTTCGATGGGCAGCTGTATCGGAGGTCCTTCTCTCATCCCCTCTTGAGGTGTGTTGGTCCCACAAATGCCGATTACATCCTCCGAAAAATCCATGAAGGTATCTACGGAAGCCACTTGGGGGGTAGAGCACTGGCTTACAAAGCCCAACGCCAAGGCTATTACTGGCCCACCATGCGGGAGGATGCGGCCGAGCTGGTCCAGAAATGTGATAGTTGCCAGTGGCATGCCAACATCCAACGACAACCAACTTCTCGACTGAGCCCTCTATCGGCTCCATGGTCGTTTTCCCAATGGGGGATGGACATCTTGGGACCTTTCCCTCCCACTTCTGGCCAAAGGAGGTTCTTGCTTGTCGCCATCGATCATTTCACTAAGTGGGTGGATGCTGAAGCGCTAGCCAAGATTACTGAGGCTAAGGTGAGGAACTTCTTTTGGAAGTTCATTATCTGTCAATTTGGACTACCCCACACGTTTGTTACCGACAACGGGCGCCAGTTCAAAAATGGCCCATTCAGAGACTTCTGTGCTGAACTGGGAATACACCAAAGGTTCACTTCTGTTGGTCACTCGCAAACTAACGGGGCTATCGAGGTGATGAATTGTACAATCTTACAGGGACTCAGGACGCGCTTGGACAACTTCAAGGGGAGATGGATAGAAGAACTCTCAAACGTGCTATGGGCTTATCACACAACGCCCCGTGCTCCCACTGAAGAGACCCCATTCAGCCTCGTCTTCGGAACAGAAGCCGTCATCCCAATGAAAATTGGTGTCCCTAGTCCTCGGACACAGTCATACAATGAAGATGACAATCCCAATCAACTAAGGGCTAACCTCGACCTCGTTGAAGAGCTTCGCGATCAAGCACGAATCAGAATGGCCTCTTACCGACAAAGGGTCGCAAAGTACTACAACGCCCGAGTCCATCCCAAGATGTTCTTCCTAGGAGATTTGGTCCTCAGGCGAGCTGTAATCTCCAAACCTATGGAGGGAGGCAAGCTATCTCCCAATTGGGAAGGGCCCTACTAAGTCACCTAGGCACTTCATCACGGAGCTTACTGGATCGAAGAACTGGATGGGAAACCTCTCCCTCATACCTGGAATGTGGATAATTTCAGGCGGTATTATATGTAGCCCATTATCATATTTGTTTTAAACATTAAACTATAATTGTCATTCATCCTTTTACACTAACGGAAGTGTTTAAGCATTCTATCTTCTCACCTGAGCCCGGCTCTGCGTCGGTGCTTCAAGTCTGGCTTCGCGTCAGCAACAAGCCCGAGTCTCCCCTTGGCAATTAAGCCCGAGTCTCCCCTCGGCAATTTAGCCCGAGTCTCCCTTGGTGATTAAGCCCGGCTCCATGCCGGCACTCCAAGCCTGGCTTTGCATCAGCAACAAGCCCGAGTCTCCCCTCGGCAATTAAGCCCGAGTCTTCCCTCAGAAATTAAGCCCGAGTCTCCCTCGGCGATTAAGCCTGGCTCCACACCGGCACTCCAAGCCTGGCTTTGCGTCAGCAACAAGCTCGAGTCTCCCTCGGCAATTGAGCCCGAATCCGCGTCAGCGCTCCAAGCCTGGAGCTGCATGGACAACTCTACCGGCCTTGGCCTCACTTTGCTCTAGGTTGTTGGCTCCGGCTTTAGCCTCACCATAGCTACCGGTTTCAGTCTCGTCATGGCTACCGACTCCGGCTTTGCCGTGGCTGCCAGCTTCGGCCTCGCCATGGCTACCGGTTTCAACTTCATCTTGATTCCGCTTCTCGATTTCGGCCTTAATCGACGGCCTTGGTTTCACTTCTGGTCTCAATCCTTTGGCCTCGACTCTAGTCTAGGCTACCCCCTAAAAATGACCCTTTCCCATTCGCGTTACTATACTCGCTGGAGTTGGCCAGCTACAGGCGAATCAAGGAAGATTGAATTGAAATTCATTAATAACGAAACAATTTTACAAAATCGCCGGTCAAAGCCAGACTTGACATAACCAAAAAGAAAAACTAAGATTCGGTAGGATCTGGGCCATCATCCTCCTCGTCTGGCTGGAGATCCTCAACGGCCTTCCTCTCGGCTTGGCGGCTCTCTTTTCGGCTTTGGCCAACGCTGCTTTTAGATTAGTGAACTTTGCGTCAGACCGGCGGGTGATCTCCTCAGCGTTTTTGGCTCTTTCCTCAGCCACACCGATCTCGATGGTGGCAGAATGTAGCCGACCCATCAGTAGATACACTTCCGACTCCGTCGTCTTCAACTTTTCTTCTGCCTCTTTTTCCTTTTCCTCGGCCACTTGAGCATTGTCCAACTCGTTGGCCGCTTGGCGCTGGGCTACCTCCAGCGCATCTTCTGCCTTCTCAGCCCTAAGCCGAGCAGCCTCAGCTTTAGCTTCGGCCTTCTGCGTCCAAGTAGACTCTACTCGGACCTCTTCTAGAGCCGCTCGGCCCTCGCCATTACTTCTTGGACTTCCTCTAGCGACTGATCGAGAGCGGCCTGGCACTGGGACCAAAGGCCCCTCATGGCGGTCAGGAATTCAATGCCTACGCACCACTCACAGTTAGGTAAATAAATAGGGACAATAGAGATTGACAAGGGGGGCAATACTTACCCAAAGTTGGGCCACGGACGCCTCTCGAAAAAACAAAGGTCTTCTGATGCTAGAGGTACCTCTGCAACTCAAGCATGGAGGCGTCAATCATTGTCTGCTCGGCCCAGCGAGTATGATGAGACAAGATCGACTGGAATGAAACATCGATCTCCTCTTCGGCAGACTCCATGGTGGCCGGTGCAGGTTCAGTTTCTGGTTGCACGCCCGACGCTTCAGCTTGGGCAGGTTCAGCTCCTGCCCCCTCGCTGAAAGGGGTAGCCTCCAGATCAGGCCCCGGAATTATGTCGGTTGGCTCCGCCTCAGGAGCGCTGGTGGTGATGGCGGCGCCTCCTTCCTTTGCTCAGGAGGGGTATCCATCAGGTCGATAGGGGACGGAGCAAAAGGCAGGGAACGAGCCCGTCCTCTCTCGGCCTCATCCTTTGTTAAAACCTCTCTGGTTTCGGCTTCTGCAGCGGCTTTGGTGGTGACCTCCCTTCTAGTGGGAGCCTCCTCTTCCTGAGCCTTTCTTTTCCTCGTAGTGGCCCTCCTTATATCACGCAGCAATGGTTCCATACCTACAAACCAATGAATTTTAGTTAAACGGGGAAGAAAAGGAAAAATCAATAGAAAAGGCGGCACTGCTCACTATCATCGGAAATAATACCCGCTAGCCAAAGATTCTCCTTGGCTAGGAGCTAGTTGCAGCGAGGGACGTCGGCAATAATCAACTGCCCGAATGCCTCCTGATCCCTTGGGAGAATTCTGGGGTTTTGTTGGCTTCGGTATTGGGCATTCCCCACTCAGTCTTCACTCCGTCAATTGGGCAAAGAAGAACCTATTTTTCCATCCCTTAACCAAAGTGGGAAGATACAGCCTAAGAATTCTAGTGGGCCTGTGGGTAAAGGACCACCAGCTTGATTGTTTCCTAAGAGTATAGAAGTTGCGAAAGAGAGAAATCATGGCTTCTATCCCATGTATGTGGCATAGCACTAAGAAACCTACAAGGGTCCAAATGGAATTTGGGACCAACAGGGCTAAGGTTAAGGAATACCTATCTAAGACGTTCAATATTAAAGGATGAAGGGGAATGTGGAAGCCAGCCTTAAAGTAGTATTCGTAGAGGGCAACCCTCCCGGGATAGGAAGAAGTTATCCTATCCTCGGGAAGAAGCCGATAAAGATGGAGATTGGTAGGATTTGATAACGAGCCCGAAGATTAATTATCTCCTGGGCCATCATCACGGAGGCAATCTCGTCGGGGATTCCCCCGCATGAGGGGCCGGCGACGGCCGGACGGCGCCGGGCAAGGGTCCGTCCGGCGGCCGGGCGATTCTCAACGAGAGATTGCCCGACCACCTGCAGTTGCTCCACTGGGACATCCTCTGCAGAGGTGGCCATTTAGATGCTGGAGAGGAGGCAGACTGCTGAGGAAGATCGGGAGAATAGCCTCCGGAACAGGAAATAGAACATGAAAGGGACGAATCAGCCATGGTAGTAGAACTAACCTGGAAAACTCAAGCACAAAGAATCGAGGGTGAGGGACTCGGGAAGATGGGAGACGAACAGGCCTGGGTAAAATCAGGACAGGAACGAAAATTGAAGCAGTAAGAACACTTGCAACCTGAAATGCCACCCTTTATAGACTTGTTTTTTCAAAATCATCCCGCTAATTTCGCTCTGGCTATGTGCTCGTTTCCCATTGGGGGTGGCTACGACAACCACCCAAAGCGTTGAATTTGGGAGCCCCAGCCAACGAAAAGATAGCGGTGACCTCACCGTAATGATGTATTTGCCCAGCACTCGAGGAAGATCCGCTTCGATCCCAACAGTCGAGGTGGGCAAGATGATGGCATCGCAGCATCCGATGCGTGTCCAAGGGTAGGGCCCTTGGCACGTGGTGCTTGAGGATTAGCCATCGGGTGATAAAGCACCCCCGTTCAATGGTAAATGTACGCTCACCCATCTTGGGGGCGGGGGGGCATCTGCTATGGCTAATTAACTGTTAGGCGGAACAATAACACCACACGATTTTTGAGCAATTATCACTGGCCTAAGGCTCAGCTTGGCTTCTAGCTTGGCCCTCAGATTCGACTCGGCCTCCAGCTTCGGCCGTGGATCCGGCTCGGCCTCTAGCTTCGGCCTCGGATTCGGCTTGGCTTCCAGCTTGGCCCCTAGATTTGACTCAGCCTCCAGCTTCGGCCGTGGATCCAGCTCGGCCTCTAGCTGCGGCCTCAGATTCAACTCGGCCTCTAGCTTCAGTCTCGACCGACGCAGCCATGACATTTCTAGCACCAAAATATTTATGGCCCCAAAGGCCATGCGCATCCACTTTAAGGCATTTATCGCTTTATTCTCTCCCGCATTAAAACACTTATGGCTGCCACGTTGGCCACAACACTCCTCTTGGCTTTCGATTCCGGCATTGGCTTCTTGCTCCGGCATCGGCTTTCGGTTTCGGCATCGGCTTCTCGCTCCAGCATCAGCTTTCGGCTACAACATCGGCTTTTGGCCCCGGCATCGGCCCGGCTCCAATTTCGGCTCCGATTTCAGCCATCGACACAGTTCAAATCATGAAGCCAAACTTCAATGCTGAACAAACTTAATACTACGATGCAATCTATTCACCTACCATTCGCCAAAATCATGGGCAATTACAAGCGCTATGCATTTACCGATATGTGCGACACTTATTCAGCAACAGCTCACCTGTCCACCATTCCCGGAGTTCATCCTACTTAACAAAGCAGATTCAAACGGGGTGAAGGCGACCCCTGGGACAGGTATAAAAAGAGGACCCGAGCTCGACGCCGAGGGCTCTCTTTTTCGATCCCTTTCTCTTTCTCCAACTTACAAAAAAATAGACTACTGTTCTACGAGTTAACTAATTTGAGCGTCGGAGGGTCCCCACCGGAACCACCGGCCCGGGACTTCTTGCAGGTTCCCGAAGGAAGAATGCGGTCTTTCCCCATCCTTGGAGGCCCATGAAGATCTCGACACGCCCGGCGCTCACCACCGATGACTTGGCAGCAACAGTCGGTGATGCGGTGGTGACTTACAACGCCAAGGTGGTGCCTCTGGAGGGTTTTTCAATCCGTGTCATGCCAGAGAAATTAGTATTTCATGATAAATATGAGAAGAATAGTTTCACTCTCATTCTAGAGGGCCAGATGGAGAAGAAAAAGGATGAAGTGCTTCATGGTTCGTTAAGTTGGGTGGACAATGAAGGGAAGTATGTGGTAAGGAGTCCTATTGTGGCAACCACCATCACCTCTGAACGAGTGTAGCTTCTCCTCTTGTTGTATTTTGCCTTCTCATATTCTACATCTTTCTATTAACCAAAGTTTAATTTACATGAATCAAGAAAATTTCCCTGAAGAAACATTTGCAATATTTGTTTATATCTAATTTTGCATGACGTCAACTAATTGAACAAAACAACCAAAATATATATCCATTTTAAGAGTGGTCTATCAGAATTCTCTGTTAATGGTTGGCATTGCTGCCAAATCACTTCCAAAGAGCACCGGGATGAGAAAAGAGCTTTGTAGATTTTCAGAAAGATGATGGAACCGTCTCCTTTAGCTAGAAACCTACAATAAAAGTTTTAGAATGGTGGTTCTGATGGAAATCCTCTGACGCTCTAATTAGTGTCTGGAGAACAACAATAGAGATCGAGTCGTGGAGAATGATTTTTCTCTTTTTCATTGTGAGTGAAGGTTTTTATACCAGTTCGGATGTCTCTCTTACCCTTGGTAGATGACCGTTGAATCACGTTGTCCATCAGAAGCGACGCCGTAGTGGTAGGTGGGTGCATTGCTGCTAGACGTATATCGTAAACCACGGTAACTGCCCGTGGTCTTAGAGATAGTGGGTTAGTGGGCCACATGGCAGCTCTGGGCACTTGTTAGGCTACTGGGAACTAAGTTCGAGGTTGGTTGCAAGGCCAAGGCTAGGCTCAAGGCCGAGGTTGAAGCTGAAGTTGAAATCGAGGCCGAGGCCAAGGCCGAGGCTAGGTTCGAGGCTAAGGCCAAAGCTGGGCTCGAGGCCGAGGCCGGGGCTAGGTCCGGGGCTGAGGTCGAAGCCAGGCTCAAGGCCGAGGCTGAAGCCAGGCTCGAGGCCGAGGGAAAGAGGTCGAGCACCGTTCATGCCGAGACCGAGGGCTGAGGCTGAGGGGGCCGAATGGCTAAGGCCGAGGGGAAGAGGCCGAGCGCTGTTCATGGCTGAGGCCGAGCACTGTTCATGGCCAAGCATTGTTCATGCCGAGGTCGAGGGTCGAGGCCGAGGGGGCCAAGTGGTTGAGGCCGAGGGGAAGAGGCCAAGGGGTGTCTTTATGAGGCCGAGGGCTGTCTAGCTGAGGGTCGATTTCAGAAATGACTGGTCCGACCCCGATGGGATTACCGTGCCTATGGGACTCAATGGCCCCATCAGATGCCCCCCACACTCTTGAGCTTGTGCGACCGGATGCCTTACATCCGCCAAGCGAAAGGAGTGTAGAGCTCTTCACCTTTGCACTTTTCTTGTTAGTTTTGGCTTTGACTTTTCATCTGCCTTGTGTGGACTTGTGACCATGTCTGCATGCTCTCGTGTGCTTTTGTCTTCTCAAAGACTTAAGTAATGTTGGAGGTAAATTGATTACTTTAGACTGGCTAGGAGCAGCCAGTAATCCTCTCCCGACATAGGGTCTGGAAGTGGATGCCCATCAATTATGAGTTGAGGAGTTGGTTTTCTTTTGACTTTGAGTTGACTTTGGGTTATCTACTTTTGTCATGAAATTTGGAGATGTGTGTCCGTCAACTGTGAGTCGGAGAGTTGGCCTCTCCCTACTGAGTTGACTTAAACTTCTTTTTGAATGGCTAAAAGTGACCAGCAATATGTGCAAGTGTATAATTTAAATAAAGGTTTTACCCGGTTGGCCATTGGCTGCTGATACAGAGTTGAAACCGCTGAAGCTGAAATGAAGCCGTTGAGGCTATGATGATGCCATTGATACTGTGACGAAGCCGCTAAGGCAAAGTTGAGGCTGTGAGAGCCTTTTGAACCCCGAAGATGATCCGAGAGTCGTTGGGATGGGACCATGCTCGGGAGCCTTTAATCCCGGAGGATGACTTGAGGGTGCTTGGACCAGGTTCAGATGCCTTTTGAATCCAAAGGGTGACCTGAGGATGCTTAGACTAGGCTCAGGTGCTTTTTGAACCTCGGAGGGTGATATGAGAGTTGAGAGTCGTCAGATGCCTTTTAACCCGGAGGGTGATCTGAAAGTTGAGAGTCGTCAGGTGCCTTTGAACCCCATAGGATGACCTAAGAGTTGAGAATCGTTAGGTGACTTTTAACCCCAGAGGGAGACATGAGGGTGTTTGGACTAGACTCAGGTGCCTTTTGAATCCTAGAGGGTGACCTGAGAGTTGAGAATCGTCAAGTGCCTTTTAACCCCGGAGGAAGACCTAAAAGTTGAGAGTCGTCAGGTGCCTTTTGAACCCCGGAGCGTGACCCAAGAGTCACTGTGATGGGACCATGCTCGGGAGCCTTTAACCCCAAAGGGTGACCCAAGGGTGCTTGGACCAGGCTCAGGTGCCTTTTAACCCCGGAGGGTGACCTGATGGTGCTTGGACCAGGCTCATATGCCTTTGAACCCCGGAGGGTGACCCGAGAGTCGCTGTGATGGGACCATGCTCGGAAGCCTTTAACCCTGGAGGGTGACCTGAGGGTGCTTGGACCAGGCTCAGGTGCCTTTTAACCCTGGAGGGTCACCCGAGAGTCACTGTGATGGGACCATGCTCGGGAGCCTTTAATCCCGGAGGGTGACCTGAGGGTGCTTGGACCAGGCTCAGGTGCCTTTTTCTTTTGACGTGAAGTCTAGGAATGGCTGCTCGGTTGGCCGTTGTCCGCTAAGACAGAGCGAAGCCACTGAGGCTGGGATGAAGCCGTTGAGACTTTGATGATGCTATTAATGTTGTGATAAAGCCGTTGAGACTAAGTTGATGCCGGCGTTGGAATTGGTCTTTGTTGCCGATGCTGCTGTCGATCTTTTTGCAGTGCATTCAGTATTAATGAAAAGAAGCTTTCTTACAGTGTAGTGTACTTAACTTTTGCAGATTTTGGCCTTTTCGTCATGTTCGATGACACTGGGGGTCGGCATGGAGTCGGGACAGAGAGCTTTCCCCAGCTTTTCCTGGTGCTAGATTGGGGTATTTACGAAGGCGAAAAGACCATTCGAGAGCGGAGGAGCACCAACATTATTGGCTCTTTTGGCATTAATGGAGCCCTAACATTCGAGTACAAGGATGGCCATAATGACCCCCTCCACCCAACGCCCTCTCTTTGTCCTCTTGCTGGCACCAAGCTTCCTTCCCTTCATATGTTAAATCTTGCTCATTTAAGTTTTGTTGGCCCAGATGGCAACCCAAGAGGGGGGGGGGTGAATTGGGTTCTTAAAATTTTAACTCTTTGAAGATATTTAGATTGATATGAAGGTGCTCAAGTAAACTAATAATTAAAGCTAAGCACAAATAAGACTGATAGAGAGAGAGAGATAAATGCATGGCAAACACAAAGATTTTATAGTGGTTCAGTGTATCCAACACCTACGTCCACTCCCAAACAATACTTGGGTCCATACTATAATCCCACCAATTACAGTCGAGTTGTTTTACAAGCTCACAACTCAAACTGTTGTTTTACCAGGATCACAATGAACCCAACTGATTTTTTCAGGCTCACCAGCACAAAACCCAAACCCAAGCTAATCTTAGCTTGTCCCGAGGTATACTACCTTCACTAATTCAATCCCCTGATTGAATTAGCAAACAACAATTTAAAAATAAAGTTTACAATACAAGACAGCTCCTCAAATGAGCAAATATTCAATTTAAATAAATAAGGATAGAGAGGCCTGCTTGAAGCGATTTGAATGCAAGCTTTTCTTCTTTTCTTCTTTTCCTCTTCTCTCTTGAATGGTTGAATCAAGCTCCAGCTCTGATTCTTCACAGAAGGTTGTTGTAGAGAAGTTGAGGAAAAAGGGCTTTTGAGCTTCGTCTTTTCTTTCTTTGTGAATCCTTCGAAAATGAACTTTGAAAGCTTTGGATTTCTTTTGAATCTCTCTAGAAGATGGATGTGGATTTGAAGATTTCTCTTTGAAAATATCTCTCTCTTTTTCTTGATTTTTTGATTTTTTCTATATCTTTTCAAACGAACGATTGCCTCCTTTTTATAGATTTCTTAATCCAAGATTAGGTGAGAAAAATAGCCGTTACAGAGTACTTGGATTGCTTCTACATACAAAAAAAATAGCCATTGGAGTCCGTTCTGACATTTGAAAATCTGTTCATGACAGGTTGGAGTCTGCTCCAACTTTGCAGGTGTCGGCTCCAACTCGGGTTTCTAAAAATAGTAAATAAAAAGTTAGTTGAGGAGTCGGCTCCGAAAAAGTGATGTGTCGGCTCGCCGCATATAGGTGTTGGCTCCCGAAACCAAGGGTGTCGACTCTGCCAAAGTCCAAAAAATACACTCTCTATTCTCATGTTAGAGTCGGCTTCAGAAATCCCAGGGTCGACTCCCGAACTTCAGGTGTCGGCTCCAAAAACTGATGCAGAAAGCACTTCTCTATATGTCAGGTTAGAGTCGGCTCTAGAGTTTCAGGTGTCGACTCCAAACCATGCCAAAAACTTAGAAATGTTCTAACTCTCTGGTGTCGGCTCGGACACTGTAGGTGTCGACTCCAAGATCTGAACTTAAATAATTTCTGTTTGAAATTTAATTCTAAACTGATTTCGTGTGTCATTCGAATAATTAAACATTCTTAATGCCTGAAACACTTCTCAATTTGTCAGAAACATAATGAATATACCCATGGCTTTTGTTAATCATCAAAAATCAATAATTGGGTCAACAATCTCCCCCTTTTTGATGATGACAAAAGCATTGAGTATATGCATGATTAAACAATAAAGTTTCAAAGCAAATTTTAAGTTCTCATAGTTAAGCTCCCCCTGAATGAGGTAGCTCCCCCTATGGTACTCTAATTAACATCTTCTCTCCCTTTATCATTAAAACTCATGTGATTAAGTTTATTCAATGCTTGACATCAATTAATCAAATTCATTCAATATACTCATTCAATTCTCGATGCATATACAATTATCTTCTCTTCCCCTTTTTTGTTATCAACAAAAAGGTTAAGAAAGATTAATCTAGCTTAAAGTTGAAACAATAATCTTCGAATAGAACAATATCAACTCAGAATCAAAGTTCAAATATGATATTCCTTGAGTACTCAAAATTTCATTACAAATTTCATAATGTTAAACACTTCATTACATCAAACTTCATTACATCATAAGAAAAACTTCATTACATCAAAAATTCAAACTAAACTTCAGTACATCAAAAGGTAAATCAAACAACAAAAGTTAAAAGCATAAAATTCTAAGACGTTTCTTGAGTTCTTCTAAGATTTTTCCCATTCCATCACTTTGAATCCTAATAAATTCATTCAATCTTCTGTCAAAGAATGCATATGCCACTGTGATTTTCTCCTGTAATTCTGCATTGCATTTAGAATATATCTCAGAATCTCCTCCAATTTCTTTGAGCTCCTGAAATATATGCATGAGATCAGTCTTCAAAGCTTTTGAAGAAGATCCAAGAGTGGATTCAATCTTGCTCACTCTATCATCTAAGGAATAGAACATTTCCCTTAAGCTCATAAGATTACTATCTAGCTCAGTTTTCATTTCTTCTTTATAATTCAAAAGTAAGGATTTTAATTGCTCCATCTGAGTGTCAGAAAACTAGTAGAACCTTGAACAAATGAACTGGTAGCTAGTGTAGGAGCTGCTAAAGGTGCTGGGCTACTAGGTCCTGGCGAAATGTGTCTCACTGAAGGTCCAGGTGCTGTAGCTCCAACATCAGTTGCTCTTTCATCCAAGTGACTTTTCCTTTCCCAAATTCCATCCTTCTTCACAAACCCCATTCGAGCACGGTTGCTAAACTATAGTAATCAGTGTGCCTTAAATTTTTTTTGGGTTCATTGTCTGAAATAGCTACACCCTGGCTTTGGAATGCTAAAGTCAAGATCATGCCATATGGAAGTGTAGACCTTTTCTTACTTCCTGCTTCGGCCATGTACCAAATTATCATACCCGGAAGGTTAATAGGTTGGCCGGTCACAACAGAGTCCATAACAAGAATATCTCTTTTCGATACATACTCAAAACGACCAGTTTTGGGAAAGAGTATCCTGCACAAATATTGTGTAACAGTCTAAGCTCAAGGGGCAGTTGGTTAGCCCTAACTTCTTCAAAATCAACAACATCCCTGCCAAGCATTCTAGATAAAGCTGCTCCTTTGTCACTATAAGCATTGGCAATGGGTCCAGCAACAGGAATATCTAACAGTCTACCCAAAATCTCAGGTAAGATGAATCCTTGTTCCTCTCACAAAGCTAATCAAACCTCCATCTCCTCTAGATAAATTCAAGTAAAAATCTTGACAATAGCAGGATAGGTCGGAACATCTAAAGAGCATACATTCTCCCATCCCATATCTTTAATTTGCTTGCCTATGGAGAAGCCCTCATCCTCAAAAATCCAAAATTTACTTCCTACCCATTGTAATCACCTTTCCCGCTAATAAATCTACCTGTTGTGAAGATGGACCTGGAATGGTACTGGGTGTGGAGGATGAAGACGAAGAATCAGAGCTGGACGATGGTTGAGGAGCCGGACGCCTCTCACTCCTCTTCCTCATCGCCATGGGAGCTTCAAAGATTGATCCCCTCCGCTTTGGTGCCATTGAATCCTAGGGAATAGTATATTTAAGGGATTCTAA
>UESW01003228.1:114406-144104 GCA_900491605.1 Calamus simplicifolius | reverse complement strand
GGGGCTGATGTGTCATCGTTAAAAATCGCGCCCAGAATTCGCGGAGTCGACTCGAGCTTGAGGGAGTCGGCTCGAGGTCGATTACCAAAATAGAAACATTTTAACCATTGAGGGTCGACTCGCGAAAACAAGTGTCGGCTCCTGAAAGTCGGGAGTCGACTCGAGGAAAATGGGGAGTCGACTCGAGAAGTGCTCAAAAAACATGGGTTCTGTTGTTTGAGCGGAGTCGGCTCGCACAGACAGGAGTCGGCTCGCAAGAATTCAGGGGTCGACTCTTGAAAACCAAGGGTCGACTCGAGAAACTCAGGCAATTGGGGAGTCGACTCGGAAACCCTTGAGTCGGCTCGGGACCGATACAAAAATCAGAAAAATGTTCTGATTGACTTTAAAACTTGTCCCAATTAAATTTAAAATATAAATTTGACTTGAATACATTAAATATGACGTTTATCATGGATTCAAGACATGTTTCAAGAATTCATCGATTGAATATAATGTGTAAAAATTCCTTTTTGAAATCTTTTAAGCATAGAACTTGAAACTTCTTTTTCTAATAGATTCAAAACTCATTTGATATAACCATTGAAGTTCATTCCTTTCAATTTGAATAAGCTCAAGGTTTTTGATAAATAAACACATTGTTTTCTTTAAGATACTCATGGCTTTTGGAAATCATCAAAATCAATAAAGTTGGGGCAATTATGTTTCAATAATTTCTCAACAATCTCCCCTTTTTGATGATGACAAAAACATTGAGTATATGCATTATAAATTGAAAAATTTGTGATTCCAAAATCAACTTTTGTGTTCATGGAAAGGCTCCCCCTCAATGAGGTAGCTCCCCCTATGAACCTTAATCTTATAAATCATTCAAAATTTTTCAAAATCAAAAACTTAAGCAATTCCTTTATGAAATTCAATTTATCTCTTCCCCTTTATGAAACTTTTTCTTATTTAATTCTCTCCCCCTTATTTAATTAGGGCAATTAAAAGATGATGCATATACGATTAATCATATAAATCTCTCCCCCTTTTTTGTAATCAACAAAAAGGTTGAGATGCATCAGAGCATCAAATTGATTAAACTCATTCGAATTCATTCAGCATTAAGTTATCAATTGAGTATTGAGATATTCAAAATTATATCAATTAAACATAAGCATTCAAAGATATTCAAGGGTACTCACAATTGAAATAGACAAAAGTGAAGCATCAAACATTCTCATTACTTCAAAATGAAAGTACATGGAAATGTAAACTTGTACATTGCATTGAAAGTAAATTTGATTACATCAAAAAAGATTACATGAAAACTTAAAAATTTCTTCTAGTAATTCTATTCAAATGATCTACAATTTGCTTCATCCCTTCACATTGAAGTCTTACATAGTCTTTAAGTTTTTCATCAACAAAAGTACAAGCAGAAGTGATTTTTTCTTGAAGCTCTGCGTTGCATTGGGAGTATGTCTCCGAGTCACCGCAGATGTCCTTAAGTTCTCCAAAGATATTCTTTAAATTTTCACTTAAGGAACCGGTAGATGAACTGAGAGTGGACTCAATCAATGCAACTCGATCACTGAGAGAATATAATGCTTCTTTTAAGTTCATATACTTTCATTAAATTCTTCTTTCAATCTCTTTTCTTGATCACTTAACTCAGACTTGAATAAAGATCGAAGTTGATCTAACTGTGTATCAGAAAAACTAGCAGATGAAACAGTAGAAGGTGAGCAGGAGCAACAGATCTGGAATAGATGAACACTGAGGAGGCTCCGGAGATGAATGTCTCAAGGAAGGTCTGGGTGCCTCTGCATCTAAGTCTCTATCCTCAGTAACAGTCTTTCTCTCCCAACTTCCATTTTTCTTAATAAACCCCATGCGATGAATTGTAGCCAAAGTATAATAATCTGTATGTCTTAACTCCTTCTTTGGCTCACAATCACTGAACACAATCCCTTGGCTAAGAAATAATTTAGTCAAAACCATGCCATAGGGTAAGCTGATTTCTTCTTCCCGCTACAGTCTGCAATATACCAAATCATCATCCTAGGTAGATTGATGGGTTTCCCAGATACAACTGCATCCATGACAAAAATATCTCGTTCAGAAACATAGTCAAACCGGCCTGTCTTGGGAAATAAATCCTGCTGCAAATATTGTGGAGAAGCCTTAATTCCAATGGCAGTTGACTAGCAAAGACTTCCTCAAATCCCTCAAAGTTTCGGTTCAAAAGTCGAGTGAGAGCAGGAGACCTATCTTCAGGGGCAAATGTAGAGGTCCAGATAAGGGTAACTTCAAAAGTCTAGAAAGAATGGAGGATGT
This sequence comes from Calamus simplicifolius, assembly GCA_900491605.1. Classification (NCBI taxonomy): domain Eukaryota; kingdom Viridiplantae; phylum Streptophyta; class Magnoliopsida; order Arecales; family Arecaceae; genus Calamus; species Calamus simplicifolius. Next base: position 141,782 of record UESW01003228.1, on the reverse strand, counting down.
AATGTTCAAACCAATGCCTCTAACCTTGCTTACCAAGCCATCATCTCCTCTAGACAATTCTTGTAAAACTCTTTGACCAAAGCAGGATAGGTTGGACAATCCAATGAACAAATATACTCAAAACCCATCTCGATTAGTTGCCTACCAATGATGAATCCTTCATTCTCAAACAATTCGAAATCCACTTTCCTTCCTGTGGTTACAATCCTACTGGCTAGAAGATCTACCTGGGGGTAGGAGCTGGAGCTGGAGCTGGAGGATCACTAGCCGAAGGGTAGAAGAAGAATCCGAGACGGCTCGCGGACGGGTCGTCGGACGGTCCTTTTCTCTTCACACCGGCGCCACTCGAGCTTGCTCCTCGGGTTTTGGGTGCCATTGATCTTGAAGGATTGGTTAATCAGAGGTTAATTGAGGTTTGGAGGGTTTTGGGAAAGTTTTGGAGAGGATTTGGAAGATTTTGGAAGAATGAAATGTCCGTCGGGTCGACTCGTGCCCTAAATAAATCGACTGGGACCACGTCGAGTCGACTCGCGCAAAGTGTGGAGTCGGCTCGCGACAAGTCACAGAGCACGGACACGATCTCGAGTCGACTCGCTCAGAGGAGGGGTCGACTCCTGAGTTTCAGCAGAAACTCGAGTCGACTCCGAAACTCTCGAGTCGGCTCCCGGACAAATTCAGAGAAAAATTAGATTGAGATTCAGAGAATCCGAATTAAGTCCAAATTTGATCTTTGAGTATGATTAAAAATCATGGACTTTGAGAGATCAAATTGATATGAGTTCTAGATAAAATTTCCTTAAGATTTTGAGAATTTGAAAGAATTCTAGATATATTTCCTTAGAGGTTTCAAAATTTATTCAAAAGGATTACAAATTCCTAATTCTCCTCTAAGATAACAAAATCTTTCTTCATTTAAAGGTTTAGTGAATATGTCAGCTAATTGTTCTTCAGTGTTTACATAATCTAAACAAATTTCATCATTAGCTACATGTTCCCTTATAAAATGATATCTAATTTCTATGTGTTTTGTTCTTGAGTGTTGAATTGGATTTTTAGTTAAGTTGATTGCGCTAGTGTTATCACATCTTATGGGTTTTATCAAGTGTGATACCATAGTCTTCAAGTTGTCGCTTAATCCATAGGATTTGCGCACAGCAACTTCCAGCTGCTACATATTCAGCTTCAGTAGTTGATAATGCAACTGAATTTTGCTTTTTGCTAAACCATGTGATTAAGTTACTACCTAAGAATTGGCATGCACCACTTGTGCTCTTTCTATCTAATTTACATCCAGCATAATCAGAATCTGAATATGCAATTAGGTTTAATGTGGAATCTCTAGAATACCATAAACCTACATTTTTAGTTCCATTTAGATATCTTAAAATTCTTTTAACAGCTATTAAATGTGATTCTTTAGGTTCAGATTGAAATCTAGCACATAAACATACTGAAAACATGATATCTGGTCTACTTGCTGTTAAATAAAGAAGGGATCCGATTATACCTCGATAATACTTTTGATCAACCTTTTTACCTTCTTCATCTTTGTCCAGCTTGCATGAAGGACTCATTGGAGTTCCGAGGGGTTTCATTGTTTCCATACCAAACTTTTTGAGTAGTTCTCTTGTGTATTTGGTTTGGTTGATAAAGATTCCCTCTTTGCTTTGTTTGATCTGGAGTCCAAGGAAGAAGTTGAGTTCTCCCATCATGCTCATCTCGAATTCTCCCTGCATCAACTTTGCAAATTCTTGACAAAGAGAATCGTTAGTAGCACCAAAAATAATGTCATCTACGTATATTTGTACTACAAGTAAATCTTTACCTTTTCTTTTCAAAAACAAAGTTTTATCAACATTTCCTCTTGTAAAATCATTTTCTATTAAGAATTTACTTAACCTATCATACCAAGCTCTAGGTGCTTGTTTCAAACCATATAAAGCTTTGTGCAATTTAAAAACGTGATTTGAAAATTCGTGATCTTCAAAACCTGGTGGTTGTTCTACATAAACTTCTTCATTAATAAATCCATTTAAAAATGCGCTTTTTACATCCATTTGAAATAAGTTAATGTTCATATGACATGCAAATGCAAGTAATAGCCTAATGGCTTCTAATCTAGCTACAGGTGCAAAGGTTTCATCAAAATCAATACCTTCTTCTTGATTATATCCTTTAGCCAATCTAGCTTTGTTTCTAATTACAATGCCATTTTCATCTAGTTTATTTCTATAAATCCATTTTGATCCTATTACTGAATGGTTTTTAGGTCTTTCAACTAAGGTCCAAACATTATTTCTTGTAAATTGATTTAGTTCTTCTTGCATAGCTAACATCCAATTATTATCTTTTTCAGCTTCTTCTATAGTTTTAGGTTCAATTTGTGATACAAATGCAAGATGATTACTAATATTTCTCATGTATGATCTAGTCCTTATTCCTTGAGATGGATCGCCTATAATCAATTCCTTAGGATGACTATGAGCATATCTCCAGTCTCTTGGAAGATCTACATCATTATGATCAATATTGACATCATCGTCCTTATGTGAATCATCATCTTTAGCCTCTTGTTCATGATCAGAAGATACTTCAATATTAAGTTTTTCAAGATCTTTTTCAATTATGTTTGTATCTTCCTCATCATCAATCTTTTCAGATCCAGTTGCTAAAGATTCATCAAAAACTACATGAATGGATTCTTCAACTACTAAGGTTTTCTTGTTAAAGATTCTATATGCCTTACTAGTTGTTGAATAACCTAGAAAAATTCCTTCATCAGATTTAGCATCAAATTTTCCTAAGTTGTTTTTACCATTATTATGAATGAAACATTTACATCCAAATGCATGAAAGTATTTTATATTTGGTTTTCTTTCATTCCATAATTCATAAGGTGTTTTCTTTAATATTGGTCTTATTAAAGCTCTGTTTAAGATGTAACATGCTGTGTTAATTGCTTCCGCCCAAAAATACTTTGGTAAGTTGCTTTCACATAGCATGGTACGGGCCATGTCTTCTAGAGTCCTATTTTTCTTTCAACTACACCATTTTGTTGTGGAGTCCTAGGGGCTGAAAAATTATGATTAATTCCATTTTCAGTGCAGAAATTTTCAAAAGGTGATTTTCAAATTCTGTTCCATGATCACTTCTTAGAGATACTATAGTAGTGTTTTTCTCATTTGTGACTTTCTTGAAAAATTTCAGGAAATCGAGAAAGTCTCATCTTTGTGAGCTAAAAACATTACCCAAGTATATCTAGAATAATCATCTACAATCACTAGACCATATTTCTTTCCTCCTAGACTTGTGGTTCTAGTTGGTCCGAAAAGATCCATGTGAAGTAGCTCTAGCCCTAGAAGTTGAAACAATGTTTTTAGATTTAAAAGAACTTCTAGTTTGTTTTCCAAATTGACATGCATCACATATTTTATTATTTTCAAAATCTAGTTTAGGTAATCCTTTAACTAAATCCATTTTAATTAGTTTTGAAATAAGGTGTGTGCTTGCATGACCTAATCTACGATGCCACAACCAACTAATTTCATTTATGTTAGCATTGTCAGCAATTAAGCAATGATCACTCAAAGATAATTTTTCTAAGTCAACTAAGTAAACATTGCCATGTCTATAACCAGTAAATACAATGCTATCATCAATAGAATTAGTTACAGTGCATATAGAAGATTTAAATGAAACATTAAAATTTTTATCACATAATTGACTTATACTATTAGATTATGCTTCAAACCATTAACATAAAGTACATTATCAATAACTATAGATGGAGTTATGCGAACTTTACCAAGGCCCATAATTTGACCTTTACCGTTGTCGCCAAACGTCACAACTCCACCTTTCTTTTCTTCAGGGTGATGAATTCATCTTTGTCACCCGTCATATGTCTTGAGCAGCCACTATCAAGGTACCACTTTTTCTTTGATCTTTTGGCTACAAGACATTCCTGCAATATCATCAAACTTTATGCTTAGGTACCCAAGCTTTCTTGGGTCCTTCATGGTTAGCAGCAATAAAAATTGTTCCTTTCGGAACCCATATTTTCTTAGCTTTAATATTTAACTTGTTGTTATTTTTAACGTTTTGCATTCAAAGGATTTGTGACCTTTTTCATTACATTTAAAACAAGTTATATTACTTTGGTTGGCTTTTACAAAAATATTCTTTAGAGATTTCTGTTTTCTTAATGTGTTATATCCTAAACCAGCTTTGTCAAAAACAGCTTTTTGACTATCTAGGATCATGTTAAGTTTAGTTGAACTTAAGTGAATTTCTCAACAATGTCTTTATATTTTTTAACATCTTTCTTAAGAGAGTCAATTTCTTTAGCTTGCTGTTCTTTATCTAAAGCTAAAGTTTCTATTTGATCTTTTAAATCTTTAGTTGAGTTTTTAGTTTCAGATTTTAAATCTTTTTCTTGATTAAGATTATCTCTTTCTTTCCTAAGTTCTTCTTTTTCATTAGTTAAGTTCTTAACTTCTAAAGCTAATTCATTTTTACTTTTAGCTAAACTAATATTGTCATTTTTCAAAAACTTATACTTTTTCTTTAAGGATTTAAAATCAATCATAAGTTCATTGAAAGCCTCAAACATTTCATCAAATGTAAAATCATCATTTGAGTTTTCAGAACTTACCTCATTGTCGTTGTCGTCGTCGTTGGCCATGAACAAATATTGGCAACTTCCTTTTGCTCATCTTCTTCCGACGAGGAAGATTCATCAGACCATGTTGCCATGTAGCTTTCTTCTTTTTCTTGTAGGCCTTTTTCAGCAAAGGACAGTCATACTTGAAGTGCCCTGGCTTTTTGCACTCATAACATACTAAGGGCTCTTTTTCTTTTTCTTTCTCCTTGTCCTTTTTCTTATCCTTTTCTCCTTCAAATCTTGCTCCAAATTTCTTTTTATGAAGGGCCTTTTTCTCATAAACCTTCTGAATTTTTGGCCAAGAGAGCAGTTTCCTCATCATCTTCATCATTACTTTCACTGCTGCTCTCTTCCATTTCTGCAGTCTTGAGGGCAAGAGTTTTCCTTCTTTTTGTTTCCTCCTCAACATGCTGCTTCATTGTTAACTCGTGGGTCATTAAGGATCCTAGAAGCTCCTCTAAAGGTAGTGCATTGAGGTCCTTTGCTTCTTGGATGGCAGTGACTTTTGCTTCCCACGATCTTGGTAGTGACCTAAGAATTTTACGCACAAGATCAGCATTAGAATAAATTCTACCAAGACTTTTCAGACCATTCACAATATCAGTAAATCTAGTGAACATGCATGTGATGGTTTCAGTTTGTTCCATGTAAATAATTCATATTTGTGAACCAAAATATTTATTTTTGATTCCTTTACTTGGTTTGTTCCTTCATGAGTAATTTCCAACCTATCCCAAATTTCTTTTGCGGAATTACAAGTTGAGATTCGGTTGAATTCATTTGAATCTAAGGAACAATATAAAATATTAATGGCCTTAGCATTTAGTTGTGCCATTCTCCTATCATTATCATTCCAATCCCTTTCGGGTTTAGGAACAATAGTGCCATCAATAAGGTGTGTGGGTGTACTAGGTCCATTAATTATAACACCCCAAAGCTCATAATCAGAAGCTTGAATGAATATCCTCATTCTAGCTTTCCAATAAGAATAGTTTGAGCCATTAAAAAGTGGAGGTCTATTCGTAGAATGACCTTCAGCAAAACTTGAACCAATTTGTGTTGCCATATGGATCTTTAGCCCTTGATCGTGAGATCAAATTCTAAATGAGCACTTGCTCTGATACCAATTGTTGGCCCAGATGGCAACCCAAGAGGGGGGGGGTGAATTGGGTTCTTAAAAATTTAAGACTTTTTAACTTTAATTGATTAGTTAGCAAGATGTGCAAGTGAGATAACTAATAAGCAATAACAAGCAAATAAAGAGAGATAGAGATAGAGAAAATAGGCACGGCAAACACAAGATAATTTTATAGTGGTTCGGCGCAACCAGCACCTACGTCCACTCCCAAGATTCACTTGGGTCCACACTATAATCTCTCTAGATTACAGCCGAGTTGTTTTCCAAGCTCACAACTCAAACTTGTTGTTTTACCGGGTGCACAACGAACCCAGCTGGTTTTAACTCGGGCTTACCAGCACAAAACCCTACACGTTGTTTTTCTAGGGCTCACAACTAACCCAACACAAGCACTCCGGCTTGTAACGAGGTATACCAACCTCCACTAATTCAATCCACTGATTGAATCAGCAAACAAAAAATGATAGTGTTTGAACAATAAGTGCTCCCCTTGAGCAAATATACAAATGAAGTACAAAATATAAAAGGTTAGAAAAGCCTGATAATTTGCAGATGGTAGATGCTTGGGCTTTCTCCTTCTTCTCTTCAACTCCTCTAGAAGTGTTGAATCACGCCTCAGCTAGATTCTTGACCGTTGAAGACTTTGGAGTTGAGATGAAGCTTTTTCCTCTTTTGAAAATCCGCGATTTGACCTTTGAAACGCACTTGGATTTTCTTCTGGCTTTTGTGGAATGATGAGAAGGAGTAGACGAACTTTCACTTGGATTTCACTCCTTTTGAAACACTCTTCTTTGAGCTAAATGATTTTCCAATATGCTCTGTTTTTCCCTCTTTTCAAATGATATTCTTTTCTCTCTTTTTGATTTTCTCTGGGTTGTTTTGATTTGAAAAGAACTCCTCTATTTATAGAATCTGCAAAAATATATCCGTTAGAGACAAGGAAAAATAGCCGTTATTCAAAAATCTTACCGTTGGGGCTGATGTGTCATCGTTAAAAATCGCGCCCAGAATTCGCGGAGTCGACTCGAGCTCTGAGGGAGTCGGCTCGAGGTCGATTACCAAAATAGAAACATTTTAAGCATTGAAGGGTCGACTCGCGAAAACATAAGTGTCGGCTCCTGAAAGTCGGGAGTCGACTCGAGGAAAATGGGGAGTCGACTCGAGAAGTGCTCAAAAAACATGGGTTCTGTTGTTTGAGCGGAGTCGGCTCGCACAGACAGGAGTCGGCTCGCAAGAATTCAGGGGTCGACTCTTGAAAACCAAGGGTCGACTCGAGAAACTCAGGCAATTTGGGGAGTCGACTCGGAAACCCTTGAGTCGGCTCGGGACCGATACAAAAATCAGAAAAATGTTCTGATTGACTTTAAAACTTGTCCCAATTAAATTTAAAATATAAATTTGACTTGAATACATTAAATATGACGTTTATCATGGATTCAAGACATGTTTCAAGAATTCATCGATTGAATTATAATGTGTAAAATTCCTTTTTGAAATCTTTTAAGCATAGAACTTGAAATTCTTTTTCTAATAGATTCAAAACTCATTTAATATAACCATTGATAGTTCATTCCTTTCAATTTGAATAAGCTCAAGGTTTTTGATAAATAAACACATTGTTTTCTTTAAGGTACTCATGGCTTTTGGAAATCATCAAAATCAATAAAGTTGGGGCAATTATGTTTCAATACTTTCTCAACAGAGTTCAATCAATTAAAGGATGAAATTAATTCAAGACTTGACATGATTTCTTTTTCAATTAGCAATTCCGTCGAATCCTTTAGCCCTGATCTTCATAAAATTTTTGAAAGGATGGAAGGCATTGCAGACGGTTCTGGAAAGTATCTTCATGCTACAAGTCAACTGAAGAAAGATATCGACCTTGCCGTCTCTCAAATTGAAGCATGTCTTGAAAGTTTTAAGAAGACCCAAAAAGATGATGTTATGGAAATGATTGGACATTTAAAGAAAATTGTGTATAAGCATATTTGATTTTGATATTCAATCCTAGGTTGTATCTTAGGATTTCTTGCTTTCTTTCTTAGCATGTATCTAGGATTTACATACTTAAATCTGTCATTTTAGAATACATGTAATGGATCTTGCTTTGGAGTACAAATGGTTGAATGAATATTACACTTTTATTACAAATTTTTCTTTGATTGAATGTCAATGAATGAATTTCCTATCTTTATGATTATTCGAATCAACATTCTCGCTCTGATAACATTCTTTATTGCTTTTAAACTCACCTTATTGTTGATAACAAAAAAGGGGAGAGATAAATGTATATGCATATAAGAAAGACATATATAAGAAAGAGAAAGAGAAAGAAAATGAAGAACAATTCTGAGAATTTTTAGAAAGAATTCAGATTATCTACATAGGGGGAGCTATTCAATGCAGGGGGAGCTTAATAAATTTCTCCATATAAAAGTTAAATCATTTTGATTGATGTCAAGTTTTATTTATAGTTATTCATTTTGAATATTGGCATCAAATTCTCTATTAGGAAGTCTCTAAGCTTTAACAATATCTATAATTCTCAATTCAAATAAATTTCTAATGCATATACTCAAAGTTTTTGTCATCATCAAAAAGGGGGAGATTGTTGACCCAATTGAGGATTTTGATGATTAACAAAACTATTTGAGTATAACATTTGATGTTACTAATGATTTTGATTAAGTTTTTCAGATTATAAGTCTATTAATGATCAAAATCAAGAAGGAAAATCAAGTTCTGGTTTGAATCTAATGTCAAGGTAAGACTGCAGACATTAGAGTCGACACATGGAATCGCAGAGCCGACTCCGGAAAATGGCACAGACTTAGAGTCGACTCCGGGACTGTGAGAGCCGACTCTATCAGAAACAACAGAACGTTGGATTTTCAGGCCACGACTTAGAGTCGACTCCCAGACTGTTAGAGTCGACTCCAGAAGAATTTTGTGTCGACCCCAGAAAAGTCAGAGACGACTCCAGATCGAGCGGATTAATTATTTCGAGTTAGAGCCGACTCCAGAAAAGCCAGAGCCGACTCCAGAATGTCAGACACGGCTCCAGAACTGTCAGAACGACTCTAAACTTTACTTTATCTATTTTAATCCCAACGGCTATTGTTATTTATGGATCTAATCCTTTTTCACTTGCTTCTAACGGATAGTTTCACACTATTTGTGGATTAATCGGATCTATAAGAAGAGGGTTGATTGCATCCCAAAAAAAAAGAGAGGAAAAGAGAAGAAAGAGGCAAAAAGAAAAGAATAGAGAAAATCCTTGAGATCCATCAGAAAAGAAAAGAGGGAAAACCTGTAAGGAAAGATCATACTCATTCCCCAAAAGAAGAGAAAGAGATTCCAAGCCTTTGCTGTTCTATTTAGAAGAAATCTCAAAGAAGGAAGAAGCCCTAGTTTTTCCAATCTTCTGAGCCTCAAGAGCATATTCAAAGGAAGATCCATTCAAAGGAAGAGAAGGAAGAAGCCACCAAGATCTTCGAATCAGGCTTTGGTTCCTAATCTCTATTTATTGTTTCATTATTGTATATTTGCTCATTGAAGGAGCAGTTTGCTTTTGTAAAATCAAATACTGTTTGCTGGGTCAATCTGGTGATTGATTCAGTTGAGGCTGTTAGCCTTGTGCAAGCATTAGCTTGTGGTTTTAGGTTTTGTGCTGGTGAGCCTTGAAAACCAGCTGGGTTCGTTGTGCACCCGGGAAAACAACAAGTTTGAGTTGTGAGCTTGCAAAACAACTCTGCTGTAATCAGTTTGATTATAGTGTGGACCCAAGAGGTACTTGGGAGTGGACGTAGGTGTAGGTACACCGAACCACTATAAAATCTATTGTGTTTGCCGTGATTGTCTCTTTATCTTCAACTCTCTATTTATAGTTGCTTAGTTTTAAATCTGTGAATCTAAGTTTTTATTTCCGCTGGGGGTTATCTTTCAAAAGAGTTTAATTTTTTGAAAAACCCAATTCACCCCCCCTCTTGGGTTGCTATCTGGACCAACACGACCGTACCTCGGCCATTCGAGCGATCCATTCTATACCTCGGAAAACTAGGTTATTCCTCATTCTAGCCGAACCAAGGCATTCAAAATACCTCTACGGAATCCGACGTAGGAGAGTTTGAATTCACTATAACTGAATAAGATTCCAAGCGGGGAATCATGCCCAGAAGTGGCCTAGGACCCGCATGAGTGGCCTAGGTCTATGTGATCACTGAATCTCAAGACATCAACCAGCTCTCCCAGTCGTCGATCCTCTAACTGACAAGATGCGGATACTACTGGCCTCGTAACAAACTTGATTCGAATCCGTCTCGAATCCTAATAGTTTTCAGACCCCCTCTAGGGCACGTCCAAGGAATCAGGTGATCGCCTATAAATACCACAGCCCTCCAAACTCTCAGGTACACCAATTTTGTGCGTAGTTCTTACGCATACTTTTATGCAATTACTCACACTCATTCATCAGCTCTGATACCCCATTAAAGCTCCCCCTAAGCTCAGAGCTCTCGAGAGAGAACACCCGCCAAAAGGGAAAACTCCTCTGTGAGAGTCTTCTCCTCACATCTGCTTGCTGTGAATCTCCACTGACTTGGGCGTCAGAGGGTCCTCCGCAGAGGGCAACCCCCATAGCACCCTCTGCGTGTGGACTGTCTTGCAGGTTCCACCCCGAGGGACGAGATCAGCGTCCGGATTAGGAGCCGGAAGTGCACCCGAGTCGGAGAATGAATTTCCGCGGCAACAGATTGGCGCTAGAGGAAGGGCCCCAAGTCCCATAAACTTGTGATCCAGGAGACAAGACTAAAGAACCAGAGGAAGCAACTCTGATGGCCAATCGGAAGAGAGCTACATCTAAAGCTCAAGACTAGGCCGCCTCTCAAAGGCCTGATCCGATTAGCGATGCGGTACCTCCACCACCACCGCCAGCTGAAAACCCTTTGCCACCGGCAATGGTGGTAACATTGGACCAGTTCGCCACTCTGATCCGACAAGTTCAAGCATTGACCCAGTTGGTCCAGGGACTCCAGGCGACTCCTGGCCCTGCCGTCCCAGCTCCTCAGCTTCATGACGAGGCCGTTGCCCCTGCTCCGCCAGCAATTTCTTCCTCCAATCCACCGAAAGCAGCAGATTATCATCGCCAGCCCGCAAAGGCAAAACCAGCGCCGCAGCGAGCTGGAGGGAAGAGCCCGCTCAGATCTAGGCGGGTTCGCTCCCCTTCTCCGGTGTCTTCCCAGAACTCAACACCGCTGCCACCTTCCCATCGCCCGATCCCTCCTACCACTCTGGATGAGGGGATCAGGCAGCAGATGCAGGAGATGCAGCAAGAATGTCATCGGGAGTTAGACGCTGCTAGACAAGCCCCTCCGCCTCAACCGAAAGTAGAGCAGGGCATTCCCTTCTCCAAGAGGATCATGAGGGAAGTAATTCCCCCTCATGTCAAGCTCCCTACCATTGAGCCATGCCATGGATCCACCAATCCCGACGACCATCTCAGCAGCTTCAGATCCATCATGATGTTCCATGGGGTATCAGATGCGATCCTGTGCAGAGCCTTCCCCTCCACCTTAAGGGGATCTGCCCGAACCTGGTTCAACAGCTTGAAGCCAGGTTCCATTGATTCTTTTGACGAGCTGAGCTGTCTGCTCATCAGCCAGTTCGTCAGCAGCCATCGCCAGTGACGGAGATCTGATTCCCTCTCCGAGGTCAAGTAGAGAGAGGGGGAATCGCTGAAGAATTACCTTGGCCGCTTTAACATGGCCCTCTTAGAAGTCGACCATCTCAACCACGAGGTGGCCATGTCCGTCCTGGCCAGAGGAGTGTCCAAGGAGGGAGACTTCTACCTAGCTCTGGAGGTTAACTACCCCAAGAGCCTTTCGAATATGATGTCCTGGACAAGTACGCCAGGGTTGAGGAATCGAGGAGATCAGCTCGAGCCAAGCAGCTGAAGAAGAAGGAGGCAAAGGGCTCGGACAAGCAGCGGGCCCACTACCGCGCTAGCCGCCTCGCCACCACAGAGCTACTCCGTCGCCGCCTCGAGAATGAACTCGGAGTCCGGCCTGAAGGTTTGATCGCTACACTCCCCTTACCGTGCCAAGAGCACAGATCCTGATGAAGATTGAGCGGCAAATTCTTTGGCCTCCCCTCTCCGAGGCAATGCAACTCAGAGGGATCCTGCCAAGTACTGCCGCTTTCATCGGACTACGGGAATAATACTGAAGACTACTGGCCGCTAAAGAATGAAATCGAGCGATTAATTCAGCAGGGCAGGCTAAACCAATTCAGAGGTCCCCCTGAACCGAACAATGAAGAGAATCGCCAGCCCGAACCTCGCCAACTTCCTCCACCGAATCCCTCGGTCCTCGGCAATGTCAATGTGATAACGGTGGCCGATCCCCATCTTCCTGGCCGGGCAAGGAGGAAAGCTTGCCAAAGAAAGCTCGAATCGATGAGCTCACCTTCTCTGATGAAGACCTTGGGGAGGTACAGTATCCCTACGACGATGCTCTGGTTGTATCTTTAAATATGAACAATTATGATGTACATCGAATTTTGGTTGATAGTGGAAGCTCTGTTAACGTTCTGTATTTCGATGCCTTTGTGAGGTTAAAATTCTGGGTAGAAAGCCTCCAATCGTGGAGTCCACCCTAGTGGACTTCACCGGTGACTCCATAATCCCTGAAGGAGTCATCACTCTATCAGTCCGAGCCGGCACCTGGCCCCGCGTGGCTACCGTGCTCATGGATTTCCTCGTGACCAGGCTCAGATCTCCCTATAATGCCATCCTCGGTAGACCGGGGCAGATATCTCTTAAAGCTATCATTTCCATTCCCCATCTCACCATGAAGTTCCCACTGAATGGGGAGTAGGGGTTGTTCGAGGAAGTCAGATCATAGCTCGGCATTGCTTTGTTGCCGACCTTCAGTTCAGAAAGCCCAAGGTGGACGGGCTAGATGCTCGGAAAGATCTCACCGAGCAACGAGGAGAGCCGGTCGAAGAACTAGAGGAGGTACCACTTAACGAGGCTCAGCCTGACCGAACCATAAAGGTCGGATCGTAACTAGAAGGAAAGCTTCGACAAGAATTAATTGAGTTCCTTCACAGGAATGCCGACATCTTCACTTGGTCTGCATCGAATATGCCTGGAATCAGCCCAGACGTCCTGGTCCACCACCTCAGCATGGACGAAACATTCAGGCTCATTAAGCAGAAGAAAAGGAGCTTCCCCCGAGCGTCAAAAGGCCATCGAAGAAGAGGTGGATAAGCTCATCAAAGCCAAGTTTATCCGGAAGGTTAGTTACCCCGATTGGCTGGCAAACGTGGTCATGGTGAAAAAGTCAAATGGCAAATGGAGGATCTGCATCGACTTCACTGACCTCAATAAGGCCTGCCCAAAAGATAGTTTTCCTCTTCTGCGGATTGACCAGCTCGTGGATTCAACTTCAGGCCATCAAATGCTGACTTTTATGGATGCCTATTCGGGCTACAACCAGATCCAAATGGCGCCCGAGGATGAGGAGAAAATCACCTTCATCACCAACCGAGGTATCTATTACTAACGAGTAATGCCCTTTAGTTTGAAAAATGCAGGTGCCACCTACCAAAGGCTAGTCAACAAAGTCTTCAAGGAGCAAATTGGTCGAAACATGGAGGTGTATATTGATGATATGCTGGTGAAAAGCAAGGAGGCATCCCAGCACGTCAAGGATCTCGCAGAAAGCTTCGCCACACTTCGAAAATATCAGATGAAGCTCAATCCCACCAAATGCGCCTTCGGGGTCAACTCCGGAAAATTCCTCGGCTTCATGGTTTTCCAGCGGGGCATCAAGGCAAACCCACAAAAGATCCAAGCCCTGCAATAAATGGCCCCGCCTGGGTCAGTCAAGGACATGCAGCGCCTCACTGGGAGAGTAGCAGCCCTTAACCGCTTCATTGCTCAGTCGACTGAGAAATGCCTTCCCTTCTTCAAAGTGCTTCGGTCGGCCAAAAACATTCAGTGGACCCCAGATTGCAGAAGTCCTTCGAAGACCTCAAGAAATACTCGGCTCACCACCTCTCCTCAACAGCCCAAAGCTAGGGGAAGTGCTGAATCTATACCTAGCGATCTCTGAAGACGCTGTTGGCTCGGTGCTAATCAGAGAGGAGAACAGAGTCCAAAGACCTATCTATTATGTCAGCAAACTACTCAAAGACGCTGAAATGAGGTACATTCGAGTCGAGAAGATGGTCCTAGCTCTGGTAACATTGGTCCAAAAGTTGCGGCCATACTTCCAAGCGCACACTGTCATCGTCCTGTCTGACCAACCCCTCAAGGCAATTATCCATCATCCAGAAGCATCGAAGAGAATGACCAAATGGGTTGTCGAGCTGAGCGAGCACGACATTAGTATCAGCCTCATCCATCCATTAAAGCCCAACTTATGGCAGATTTCCTCCTCGAATGCACCATACCCAAAGATGGCTCTATTTCGGATACCCCCGGACAACCAATACCCAGTGCCCCATGGTTGCTTCATGTCGATGGATCCTCCAGCGCGGACAATTCTGGCGCCGGCCTGGTCCTCCCCAGTTTGGAAGGCACAACCTTCAAATATGGCATCCGCTTCTCCTTACCGGCTTCAAATAATGAAGCAGAATATGAAGCCTTGCTCTCCGGACTCCGAATGCTCATGAGCTTAAAGTTAAGAAACTAATTGCCTACACCGACTCCCAATTGGTGGCTGGCCAAATGCAGGGAGAATTCAAGGCTCGAGAGCCGAGTATGATTCGGTATCTCCAAAAGGTGCATGATCTATCCTCCTATTTTGATGAATTTAAAATTGTTCAGATCCCAAGGACTGAAAACATGCACGCCGACCTTCTTTCCCGTCCAAAACTACGGAGTCAATGGATCTCGAGCGAAAATTCCACCTGGAGGTCCTGGAGAAGCCCAGCATTGCCGATGTTGATCAGATGATGCAGGTTGACACCGAACCATCCTGGATGGACCCCCTGCACCAATACCTCAAAGAAGGGTTGCTGCCCATTGATAGAAAGGAAGCAAGGAAGTTGAAATTGCAATCATCTCATTATGTTCTAGTTGATGATCGGCTGTACAAGCGGTCCTTCTCAATGCCACTGCTTAAATGCCTCTGACCTACGAAGGCCGAATATATCCTCCATGAGGTCCATGAAGGCATCTGCGGCAATCACCTCAGTGGTCGGGCCCTATGCCACAAAGTGCTGCATCAAGGGTATTATTGGTCGACGATGCAAAAAGATGCCGACGACATCGTTCGAACTTGTGATTCATGCCAGAGACATTCGAATGTTCAAAGGCTCCCTTCAGCGCACCTGACCTCCATATCATCCCCCTAGCCCTTCACCAAGTGGGGGATGGATATTCTTGTCCCTTTCTCCCTTGCAACGGGGCAAAGAAAGTTCTTATTTGTTGCAATTGATTATTTTACTAAATGGGTTGAAGCCGAAGCAGTCGCCCAGATAACCGAAGCCCGTGCTAAAAACTTCGTGTGGAGATCCATCATCTGCTGCTTCGGCCTTCCCCACACTATCATCACTGACAATGGGAAGCAGTTCGATAACCCTAAGTTCCGAGAGTTCTGCGAGGACCATGGCATTTTCCATCGCCTGACATCGGTCGGACATCCTCAAGCTAATGGAGAAGCCGAGGTAACCAACCAAACTCCCCTGCAGGGAATTAAAGCTCGGCTCAACCGGGCACGAGGCCGATGGGCCGAGGAGCTCCACCATGTATTATGGGCATATCGGACTACCGAGAGAGTACCCACAGGGCAGACCCCATTCAAGATGGCTTTTGGCACAGAAGCCATAATCCCTGTGGAAGTCGACTCCCTTCCCCTTGTGTGGAACGCTATTCAGAAGAATCCAATGACGAGCAGCTCCGAACTAATCTTGACCTAATAGAAGAAGTCAGGGAGAAGGCCCGAATCCAGATGGCCACCTACCAACAAATAGTAGCTCGTTATCACTCCACCAGAGTCCAAGGGAAGTTTTTCCTCCCCGGCAATCTGGTGCTTCGGAAGGCATCTGTCTCGAAGCCACTGAAGCAAGGAAAATTATCTCCAAATTGGGAAGGTCCCTACCAAGTGACGAAGTAATCAGACTTGGCACCTACAAACTCCAAGATTTGGATGAGAAATCTATTCCTCGGACATGGAACTCGGATAATCTCTGCACATACCATCAGTGAAAGTACGCTCTTACTAAACTAATTTTTTCATTGAATTAAATTTAATTTTCAAAGGCTTGCAAAATTCTTATAACTCTCCTTGAAAGCTGCAATGAGAAGTAGGTCATAAAGTCCTCAGCCGGGCCAAGCGATCTCCGTACCTTGGCCGGGCCAAGTAAAATATATGGCCTAGTCGAGCGATCTTCGTACCTTGGCAGCGCCAAGTAAAATATAATCTTGAAGCCTCGGCCAAGCCGAATGATGGTCTCCGTACCTTGGTAATGCCAAGTAAAATATAATCTTGAAGCCTCGGCCAAGCCGAATGACAGTCTCCGTACCTTGGCAGCGCCAAGTAAAATATAATCTTGAAGCATCGGTCAAACCGAGTGATATATTCATGTAGCCTCGGCCAAGCCGAGTAACGGTCTCCGTATCTAGGCAGCGCCAAGTAAAATATATTCTTGAAGCCTCGGTCAAACCGAGTGATCTATTTCTAAAGCCTCGGTCAAACCGAGTAATATACCTCTGGAAGCCTCGATCAAGCCGAGTGATATATTTCTGAAGCCTCGGCCAAACCGAGTAATATATTTTTGGAAGCCTCAGCCTGGTCGAGTAATTTCTCAAACATTCCAACGTGACTAAGACGTCCTATTATGCTTCGGCAGATGTAAGTAACCTTTCTCTGCTTACCAGCAAGATTATGCAAGTTATTTCTTTTCAAAGAAATACGTACTTCATCCCTTAAATAGAATCATGTTTACTGCATGAGCTCACAGGGCTGCCCAGGCCTTTCTCTGACCTAAACAGATATAAACACTTCCTCCACAGAGGACTGAATGACATGTTAACAAAAATAAAGTACCAAAAGCGATGCTGGACTTATGGATTATGCTACGGATCGAAAAGCATAAAATGAGAGTAGCAACTCTTAACACCATCACATCGAAAAAAGAAACATATGTCAAAAGAAGAAAGAGTAGAAACTTTCTTTATTAATAAAAAAATTACAACCTCTTGAAAGGCATTACAAGTGCATCATAGCACAGAAAATATAAATAAGATAAAAGCTCGGCTGAGCAGCTTCGGTCGATAACGATGTCTTTACATCCGACCCCAAAAATCAAAGAAACCAGACAGCTCTGTTGAGCCCCTAGTTAATGCGAAAGAACAAAGTAGGCCATCCACGGATCCCTCGGATGAACACGTTGAGGGATCATAACTAGGTCAAGGACCCGTGGATTCTTATGCCAATGAAGCATCCCCCGAAGTGGGATGATGGTCTGCTAGCTACTGCCTAGGAAAGGAAGGGTTGTAAATTAAAATCACAACCCCGATCGATCCATTCCGCTTCCGCTTCTCTGCTCCTGGCCTCCACCCTACGATTTACCCTAAATCCTCCGCCTCGCGTCGTCGTCGGTCGGGTTGCATCATCGTCGCCGGCCGGGTTGCATCATCGTCGTCGGCCGGGTTGCTCGCTCTCGGCCATTCTCATCACCCCCTCGGAACCCTAGCCCTAGCCCGGCGAAGGGACGAAACCCTTAGCGTAGCGAGAAGGGGCTCCGATTCGATCGCCCATTCCGGAGAGATCTCGCCCATCCGAGTAAGTCCCGTTGTCTTGCTCTCCAAATCCATCAATTTTCGTACCCCGGATCGCTCGCCTCTGTCTCCGGGCGATCAATCTAGGGCTTCGGTCGGGTGTACTTGCCGGATTCTTTGTTTCGGTTCGTTTTTCTGTTCTGGTTTGTCGTTGCACCCACTATTCTCCTCTCTCTCTCTCTCTCTCTCTCTCTCTTTCTGTGCTTTCTGTTTACTTGCTATCGGTAGCTCTATTTTTGGATATAGTCCCTTCTGTTTCGGTTTCTTTGATCTGGGTTGCTGCAAACGATGGTATGTGTGATCTCTGTTTGTATTTTCGTTTGAATTGTTTGGACGATTGTTTAATGTTGGTGATGTGGGGCTTTGGTGGGATTTTATGATTTGGGTGATGAGTTTGGTTTATGAAAGTATATATATTTTTTCTTTGCATTTCGGATGATTGAGCTTGGATTTATTCAAAGTGCAGTAGGGAATCAGGTGTTCGATTTATCGCTTTCAAGGATGTGGGGGTTTTATTTTTGGATGTCGTTTTGATTGAACTGCTTGTGTTTCATTGAGGGGAAGGGGCTAGAAAAATATAATATCCTGAGCTTCTTAAGGTAATGTTATTTCTAAAACAAGGGCATTGACTAATCTGAGTTTGTTGTCACCAAATATCTAGATCTTATGAAGTTAGCATCATATCCCAATTCATGAGTTAGACAAGATGTTTAGTAGCTTATAAGATGCATTAGAAAATGGGATGATGCTAATGAACATGATCATCGCTCTGTAGATTTATTTAGATGTATGTGGAATATACTTGAAGTCCATTCCTTAATTTAATATAACTTGATCATCGCTCTTTGTGGGTTCTTGAACATCAAAAAAGTGAATTCTTGATTAATTGGCTCGTGACAAATCAGGCTTTTTTCCTTAGAAATGATGCATTTGGCTCTCTAGGTACCATGTCTAATCTGTTTGGTTTCGTTCAGTTACATATGCAAGAATTCTTCTGCCTATTTATAAGAATCTGGAGTGTTTCACTGTACCAAAGATGGACTTATTTTATTCTCATATGTTAGCAGTTTTTGAGATATCTATTCCTTATCCTTCTCTAGCATATTAACCAGTTTAGGTGATGCTGCATCGACTGTTGAGTTTGTGTATATGCATGTACCTCTTCTACACACATTTCATTATGCATGTAACTTGTTGGTCAATTAATGGATTCTTCCCCTTACATTAATTGGTTTTACGACACTTCTTACATGTGTACAAATTACAGGATCTATCAAGATGACAATTGATAAGAGCTGGACTTCCATAAGTAATCGTTTGTCAAAGGAATATCTTGATGGTGTTAAGATGTTTATTTCAAGGGCAGAGAGGTATGTTAATGAAGACGGTAAAGTGAGATGCCCATGTCGAAAGTGTCTTAATCTTTATTGCTCCTATTCTTCCCTCAATTAATATACAATTAATATACAATCAAGTTCAGCATCGGTTTAATGTTAATGCTCCTATTCTTCCCTCAATTAATATACAATCAAGTTCAGCATCGGCTACAGGCAACACTACATTGCCTTCACCACATTCATCATCGCCTCCTTCACATATGCATCCGCCTCTACCTCCGCCTCCGCCTCCGCCTTCACAGTAGTATGTTTGATGTTTATCTTTGTTGCCATTATATAAAAATTTTGTATATGTAATGGATATTGTATGTAAAGGATCAGGTATCCTTAGTTTCTTTAGTTTAGTTTAGTTGCTGCTGAAACTGCTGAAATTGCTGAAACTTTATCTATCAGGTATTCTCAGCTTCTTTTTGTACTCTAATGACCATCAACATTGGCAATTTAAAGTGTTGTGGAAATAATTAAGTTTTTGCTATAATTTTTACAGGATAATCTTTCTAGGGGGAATATTGGAGCAGTTAAGGTTCTCTGGGAGCTATTGCCTGGGAGACTTTAGTTCATTTATGGGACGGGATAACAATTCCCATGGAGGACATAGGGACCTCCCAAGTATGGAACATGCGGTACAGGTATTTGGCGTTATGATTTCTTTCATCCTTTTTTAGTAAGGCCTCCCAAAATAAGGAAGAAGAACCGTTTTTTAATTCAAAGAACCGTCTTCATGATCAGTAGTTTCATTAAATCAACGATAAAGAATGCATGTAGGTTTGATTGATGATATCTTCTACTACATGCATGCATATATAACAAGTTCTTAGCGTTCACCAAGAGAACCTTGTGCTATAATTTTGTTTTAGAACTAGAGAGCTAATAATCAATCATCCGGTGGTGCAGGTTCTGGCCCAACAACAAAAGCCACATGTACCTGCTCGAGAACACAGGTAAGCTAGGGAGGAAGTTGTTCATCTGGATGGCTTCTTCTTGTTCAATGTTTGCTCTTTTGATCCTCTATTGTTGCTTTCGGTCCAACGTTATATTTTTTTATTTTAGGAGAGTTTGTTCGATCCAACGGCCTGCAGGAGGGGGACTTTATCGTCATCTACTCCGACATGAAATGTGGAAAATACGTAATTAATTCTCTAACCACTCTTCCTTGATGTTTCCTTCAGCATTTTATTCATGATGGATGGATATATAAATTCTGAAATTTTCAAGCGGGTTATGCATACCGACAGATGATAAGGGGAGTGAAAGTTCGTCAGCAGGCGGAGAGACGTTCTTATCTCTCTAAAGGTTTGTATTAGGAGACCGAATTTTCAAAGTTAGGCATAACTTTTTAAGCATGCTTGCATGTATCTTATGGTGAAATGTGTGGGTGTGGATGGTGAAGTTGATGTATTTCTCTATTTGGACTGACAGGGACCATGATGTATCATGGGTATTGAAGACAAAACGAGACCATTCACAGAAGATGCCTTTGTCCATGCCTTTGTCTTCTACCAATCACAGAGGAGCTATCACGGTCTGTGACACTGAAGTCTTCGCTTACGGCCAAACTTGATGTTCTAATTATTGGCAGAGACAATGGCCTTTTAGCGAGTCCCATGAAGGAACGCAAATTGTGGAGTGCATTCTTCTTTTTTATCTGGGAGAAGAGTAAGCCCAGCCCATGAGAAGCCCAGCCCCTTGAGTCGCTTGTTTTGTCTTTGTTTACAAGCATAGTGTTTTGTTGTAACAATTACTCATATATATATATATATATATATATATATATATATATAAGTAGTTATCAACAATGATGCTATGAGTTCGTATTCACTGTCTCTTCTTGCTCGCTGCTTGATGATCATGTAAGTTGATCAATGGAAAATGCCATGAACCTCTTTTAATTTCTTAATTTTTACCTATGGTTTTAGAGTTTTTTTTTGTAGGAAAAGAAAATATTAAAAATTATTATTAGCTATTTTTTTTCTACGATTTTAAGAAAATTTGTAGGTAAAGATATGGATAAAAAAATATTTTTTTGATTTTTTTTATGATTTTGAGGTTTTTCGTAGGGAAACAAATTATTAATATTATTATTAGCCAACTTTTCCCTACGATTTTAGGGTTTTTCGTAGGGAAAGAAATTATTAAAAATTATTATTAGCCAATTTTTTCCTACGATTTTAAGAAAAATCGTAGGGAAAGAAGTGGATAAAAAAAAATTCTTGATTTTTTCCCTACGATTTTGAAGTTTTTCGTAGGGAAAGAATCATTAAAAAATTTTATTACCTAACGTTTCCCTACGAGTTTAAGGTAAATCGTAGGGAAAGATGTGTATAAAAAAATATTTTTTCCTATTTTTCCCTACGATTTTAGGGTTTTTCATAGGGAAATTTTTTTTTAAAATTTATAATTAGCCAATTTTTCCCTACGATTTTAAGACAAATCGTAGGGAAAAGATTGATAAAAATATATTTTTTGATTTTTCCCTACGATTTTTTAATTTCGTAGGCAATAGTTTTTAAAATTTAAATTTGAATTTCAAATTCTTCTCATTCTTTCCCTACGAATTATGATCTTTACCTATGAAAAAAATCGTAGGGAAAAGGTCTGATCTATGCCTATAATTTTTAAAAGTCGTAGGCAAAGGCTTTCCCTATGCACTTTTCCCTACGATTTTTTTATACTTTTGCCTACCACAGAAATCATAGGGAAAGGCTTTACCTACGATTTTTTTCTCTTTCCCTATGAAAAAAATCGTTGGCTTTTAAGGAGGATGCTGGCAGACCTTGCCCTTCATTCTCGCCCGCATCCTCTACTGGTAAGTCCCTGCCCATGCCAGGGAGAGAGATAGAGAAAGAGAATTGAGAGAGAGAGGGAGCCACGATCGAAGCAGGGCCATGACGGTCCTGTGTCGATCTTGGTTCAGGCCAGGTGGCATACCATCGCCTCGCTAGGCCTGAGCTATGGCCGGCGGCCCCACTGGCACCGAAAGCGACGTCCGATGGGGGACCGAACATGGAGAGAGGGTGGAGAGGGCCACGATGGCCCTTCCCTGGGCAGGAACCAATTTGGCTCCCGCATTGGTTCAGTTCCGACGGCGTGCTTGCTGTCTCGCCGGACTTAGGCGGCGGTCAGTAACCCCCACCGGCGCCAGGCGAACGTTCGGTAAGGGTCCGACTGGCCAGTGGTAGCCGGCCGTGCCACTAGCGCAATAAGAGCCACGGAAGAAAGAAAGAAAGAGGGAGAGAGAGAGAGGGGAGGAGGAGGCACTGCCACGGTGGAGACCGGCTCTAGACCGATCACCGACGGCCGAGCTGCCTGGTGATTGGTCGGCGGTGGCCTTGGTCGCCGGCATGGGTCTCCCCTGGTTCAGGAGAACTAGCGGAGAGGGAAATAAAAAAAGGAGAATAGGGGAAGCCCTATTTGGGGCTTTGGACTGTGTTGGGCCAGCCCAATGAGCCCCTTTTGAGCTGATTTTTGGACTCTGTATTGGGCCGGGATTAGGAAAATGAAAATATGATCCATATCAATTTTGATTCTAGTTTCTGAAGAAATTTTTATTTTCCATTTGGACTATTATTCTTAATGATATTTGAGCCCAAAGTTAGGCCCAGGATTAAATTGGGTAGAATTTAAGAGACACTTTATTATTCCAATTTTAAAGATTTAATTGTGTAAAATAATACTATAGGTACTCAGATGTCCAAATAACTAGTTTACAGTTTGGGATTAGCGTGCTGAGATAAGTAAGCCAATTATCATGATTTTATAAATTATTTAATATATAGATCTTTGGATTTATAGCTGTATTAATTTATGAAATGAGAAAAATAGAAATTTGATATTTGATTTGGTTATTTCGAAATTAGTAAATAGTACCATGAGTATGCAATTGAGTAATTGCTATAATTATATGCAATTGCTAATATTTTGCAAAGTAATGGATTTATAAATATGCAAAAGATGAATGATATGATTAGTTTTACTTTGCAAAATATATTGGTACTATTGATATATTTCTATACAATTACTAATAATGTACAAACCACTGTATATATGAGAAGCTTATGCTTGTGTTGATGCATGATATGTTACATGCATAATATGATAATGAAAATTGAGAATATGCTTATATGTGTCGCTGCGGTTCTCAGATGATGTGAAATGATGTGAAATGTTGTGATATACCAAGAAATACGGGATCCACCTTCACAGAAAGAATATGTGAAGGACACATCTGTAGGGTGTGTTGTGATACATGACATAACGCTGGTACCAGAACCCTTCCTCTTAGGAAACATTTACGAGTGATACACCAGTTGGGTATTGTAGGGCCGTGGGAC
Source organism: Calamus simplicifolius (assembly GCA_900491605.1). Taxonomy (NCBI): domain Eukaryota; kingdom Viridiplantae; phylum Streptophyta; class Magnoliopsida; order Arecales; family Arecaceae; genus Calamus; species Calamus simplicifolius. Next base: position 118,465 of record UESW01003228.1, on the reverse strand, counting down.
ACATAAGAAATAGTAATTATATAAATACAATGGATTTATTTACATTGCATATTTTGGTATTTATTATATGACTAAACTTTCAAAATTACTTTGAGCAGATGATATGCATGTTCTAATATCATGACAATTGTGTTTGAAATTGGAAGCTTTTTATATGTATTTTACATGGAAACCTGAATTGATAAAGTCTTGAAATGCTTATATTATATTATAGTAGGCTTACTAATTTAGTGTGAGCTCATTTAAATCTTACAATGTTTTTCAGAGCCACAAGATTGAAGAAGAAAATATGGGGTAGACGGAGCTTCTCTTGAAATAAATTAGATCTAATATTTTGATGTAGCCCTAGTGGTTTATGTTTGTAGGGCATGTAGTCCAAAAACTTATATTTATGGCTTGTATTAAAGTTATTGACTTTGAATGACATATAATTATTACCTTTTTTTGAATTAAATGTTATGATTTTGGACGCCTTGCATGCCTGGCATGCGGCGGGTTGTTACCTTGGATTAAATTTTGGGTCTGGGGCACGATAGCTTTAGTGGTATCAGAGCCTGGTTATGACCTTAGGAACACATACATGATGACACTCTAGGCAAAATATTAGGATGAAATTGAGATGATTATAACTTTAAAGGAATTTCAGGTATTATGCTTTGAAAGCCTGAAATTTAAAGTTTATCATGATATTAATGAAAAATTAATTTATCCGGAGATAGGAATGGCTCGTTGCACTAGAAGCTAACAAAACGATGAGGGCTCCTATGTTGGTAATGCTGGTGAGCAGCGAGGCCAAGAAGCTACTGGAGGTGCTGGCCCTATCAATCAAGTCAGGGCTGATCACCAGCGACTCCAAACCGAGATGCTTCAGGTTCTCTCAGGTATGGCGCAGTCGATATGGGACATGCAACAACAAATCCTGCAGGCTTTGTCCACTCAGTCTGGCCCTTCTGTTTCGCAGACTCAGTCTGCCCCTCCTGTTCCACAGACTCAGCCTGCCCCTACTGTTCCGCAGACTAAGTCTGCTCCCATTGTTTCGCAGACTCAGCCTACTCCCACTGTTTCATAGACTCAACCTACCCCTACTACTCTATAGACTCAGCCTGCTCTTACTATTCCGTAGACCCAGCCTGCTCCTACTATTCCGCAGACCCAGCCTACCCGTTCTGCTCCACCAACTCAGCCAACCTTACCTACTCAATCCGCACCATTGACCCAGCCTACTTCACCTCAACCCTGGGTAGGGGTTGACCGCAGCTTTGCTGACTTCAAAAGTTTTGCCCTGCCCCTTTCACTGGATCCACTAACCCTATTGATGCTGAGCGGTGGATGCGAGACATGAAGAAGGCTTTCACGGCCCATGATAGCCAGGAGAAGGAGCATATCAGATTTGCCACCTATCTTCTCTAAGGGGAGGATTATGATTTGTGGTTAGTTGAGGAGCAGCGACGGGTGGTCGGGCTATTACTTGGGAAGAGTTTAGGGAGGCATTTTTTGACAAATACTTTTTCAGTAGTGTACAGAGACAGATGGAATTAGAATTTATCAAATTAGAACAAAGAAATCTTTCCGTGGCCCAGTATGAAGCTGAGTTCACCAGGTTGGCCCGGTTTGCTCCAAATATAGTAACCAATGAGATGGCCAAGATCACTAGATTCACTGAGGGACTGCGACCTAGACTGAGGCAAGTAGTCAATGCATTTTAGCTTCCCACTTACGGTGCTGTGGTGAATAAGGCCTTGGTGATTGAGAGAGATATGAATGCAGTCCAGAGAGATTGGGAGTAGCAGAGGAAGAAAAAGGGCCTATTTCTAGCTAATCCCCAGTTCAGGCTAGGAAGAAAGGTGCACATCAGGCCCCAGCAGGACAATGGAATAGGGAGACTTGTTGCCTTCACTATGGGAACTTCCACCCAGGAAGGCATTGCTGCAGATTAACTGGTGCCTGCTTTCTATGTGAGAAAATATATCACAAGATGGTCATCTGTCACCTTCAAAAGGATCAGCATCCCTCTTCAGATCAAGGGAAGAGCCAGCAGCATCAGCAGCAGCCACCGAGGATACAGGGAAGGGTCTTCAACCTCACTCAGTAGGATGCTGCCGCCTCTAATTCTATGGTGATAGGTATACCATTTAATTTTATATCTAGTATTACATTCTTATCTAGTGCAATACATTGGCAATTGATTAGGAAATCAGGTTAAACTTTGATATTAAAACAAATTACACTTATGTCCAGGAATGATTAAAGTAAGCACTGCTTATGCTCAAACTTTAATTGACCCGAGTGCCACGCATTCTTTCATATCTGACACCTATCCTCATAGTAGCCAGGAGAAGGAGCGGATCAGATTTGCCACCTATCTTCTCCAGGGGGAGGCTTATGATTGGTGGCTAATTGAGGAGCAGCGACGGGATGGTCGGGCTATTACTTGGGGAGAGTTTAGGGAGGCATTTTTCGACAAATACTTCCCAGTAGTGTGCAGAGAGATGGAATCAAAATTTATTAAATTAGAGCAAAGGAACCTTTCTGTGGCCCAGTATGAAGCTGAGTTTACCAGGTTGGCCCAGTTTACTCCAAATATAGTGACCAATGAGATGGCCAAGATCACCAGATTCACTGAGGGACTGTGACCCAGACTGAGGCAAGCAGTCAATGCATTTGAGCTTCCCACTTACGGTGCTGTGGTGAATAAGGCCTTGGTGATTGAGAGGGATATGAAAGCAATCCATAGAGATTGGGAGCAGTAGAGGAAGAGGAAAGGGCCTATTTCTAGCAATCCCCAGTTCAGGGCAGGAAGAAAGGTGCACATCAGGCCCCAGCAAGACAACATAATAGGGAGACTCGTTGCCTTCACTATGGGAACTTCCACCCAGGAAGGCCTTGCCGCAGATTGCTTGGTGCATGCTTCCTATGTGAAAAAACATATCACAAGATGGTCACCTATCCCCTTTGGAAGGATCAGCATCCCTCTTCAAATCAAGGGAAGAGCCAGCAGCATTAGCAGCAGCCACTGAGGACCCAGGGAAGGGTCTTCACCCTCACTCAGCAGGATGCTACTGCCTATAATTCTGTGGTGACAGGTATACCATTTAATTTTATATCTAGTATTACATTTTATCTAGTGTAATACATTGGCAATTGATTAGGAAATCAAGTTAAACTTTGATATTAAAACAAATTATACTTATGTCCAGGAATGATTAAAGTAGGCACTGCTTATGCTCAAACTTTAATTGACTCGAGTGCCACGCATTCTTTCATATCAAACACCTATCTTGACAAGAATGCATCATTGACACCCGTTCCTCTAGAGCAAGAGTTGCATATTGCTTTTCCAAATGGTGATATTATGAAGGTTGACACAGTATGTAAATCCTGCTCGATTGACATGAAGGATAGGAGGTTAAAAGTAGATCTATTCATCCTTCCACTGAAGTTCTTTGATGTTATCCTTGGAATGGATTGGTTGGCCTCCTATCATACTTTAGTAGACTGCTTCAGGAAGATTGTGAACTTCAAAATTCCAAGTCAACCTGAATTCAGTTTTACTAGTAGTCAGAAAAACCTAGCCTCGGTGTTCATATCAGTGCTACAAGCTGAAAATTATCTGATAAATGATGGTCAAGGATTTCTTGCTGTAGTCAAGGACCTTCAGCAGGAAGAGACCATGTTGGAGGATATTCCCGTAGCTCGAGAATTCCCTGATGTCTTCCCAATGAATTGACTGATTTGCCCCCTGACCGGGAAGTCAATTCTCCATTGATCTAGTTTTGGAACTGGACCTATATCCAAGGCCCTGGCTGAGCTAAAGAAAATGAAGTATCAGTTGCAGGAGGTCCTAGATCAGGGATTTATCAGACCAAGTGTTTCTCCTTGGGGTGCTCCAGTCCTATTTGTTAAGAAGAAAGATGGCAGTCTTCGGCTCTGCATTGATTATCGAAAAAATCAATAAGGTAATGGTACGGAATAAGTACCCTCTGCCGAGGATTGATGACTTGTTTGATCAACTCCAAGGAGCCCGGATATTCTCAAAGATTGATCTCAGGTCAGGATACC